>JARKHS020004861.1:0-162500 GCA_030143305.2 Amblyomma americanum | reverse complement strand
CTGACGGCTGCTCAGTCTGCAGAAGCGGCCTGCTACGTAGCTATTATTTCTTTTATGCCTCACTCAGTATGTGGTTTTGTTCAATGATTAACATGAGTGACCATACAGACAGCTGGTCAAATGAGTTTCCTGGCCTGAATGCTGGCGGAAGCTATAAGAAACATGACCGCATGTTAAATTTCTGTTAAGCCACCGAAGTTAGAGCAAAATGTCGTACCTGTCACGATGCAAGTGTGAAAAAAAATGTACAAGAAACTGGACATTTTCTAACTCCACAAAATAATGTAGAGCCTTTTCTAAACATGGTCTACAGGATTACACAATAGGTCCTGTGTTTCTAAGCTGTCATTGATTAATACTATATTTCAACCCAGAGCAACACAAAAGTGCACCACAGGTGTCTTAACTGACCACCTGGTCACCCTGGCACCACTGGTATGAAGCTGCTCAATGGTTTCCTAATCCGCGCATGAAACTTTCCACGCATGAAGCCGCCAGCCCCTGCATCGTTTCCAAACTATCCTGTACATTTCAAATACAGCTGTTCACGATTCCCCTTCGCCGCAGTCACTTGCAGTGCAAGTGGCAACTTGTATTCGTGAGACGTGATCAGAAGTAGTACGTCTCCGTATAAGCAATTTCCGCCTGTTTAGGCCGACCAACTTCGCTGTTTGCGACATGTTCAGATAGCAGCTGATCGGAAACATTAATCTCAGTTATTCTTCTTGGCTGTGTGGCAACACCGGCTGCTTGTGCTTTTCGCCTTGGGGGTAGGATTACCACCGGTGTCAGGCTACATCTGGGTGCAAAGCCGCGGTCATCAATCATTTACGCGTAGAGCAAAGGAACCATTGCCTCACATCGCGGTACACACCCACTTTCTCAGATGCTAGAGCACAGGCGAGCATATTTCTCTATTTACTTCTAGTCATGGCTATTTACTCTCGTTTCATTTTACACCTTTCAGTATACTGAAACACGGCTTCGTCTTTCATATATGACTCCTCTTAAAACAAGTTTTAGGCACTATACATCACTCTAAGCCATTCCACCACATATTTAGGCGCCCTCTTCACACACCAAATCATGCACATACCCACCACTCTTAGGTCCTATACACCCGGTGTTGATTTTATCATTTGTATGTATTTTAGCCTCAGTAGACCAAAAACCTCGTGTTTGGCACTCTTTGGCCTTAGTTTCCCTTGCGCCATAAAAACTAGCATCATCATCATCATCATCTCTCAGTATACTGAAACATCACCAACAAAAAGGCGTGAACAGTATCGGAGGCAAAGCATTATTTTCTTTTGTTACCTATGATAGATTTAAAAAAAAGAAACATTGGCAGCCAATAATACTCCCTCCTCAAAGTATAACACAACTTGTTTTAAAACAAACAAAAAGTATTCCGTGAGATATTGTTTTCTTGAAGCAGTAGGATTCGTGCTACGAGGTTATTTTCCGTGTTGTTATAAACGTTTATTTTTGTTTATTTTTGGCCGTGTGTCGCTCCGTTCTAGATGCGCAGCTTCTCGTGGCCCTTGAGCGTGAGTGATTTTACACTGTTTCTTTTTTGTAATTTTGATATCTGCATTATAGAGTGGTTTTCGTTCTAAGACTCTAATATAATGTGTATGATTCACTGTTTATTTGCTTTATGTATATATAGATGCGTAAACTCGCCGGCGAAATTTGCACAAGTGTTGCTCTTCTAAACAGGAAGCCAATCTCTCCACGGGCTCAGCCGGGAAAAGAAATGCAGCGCTCGTTCATTATTCAGGGCAACGCAGCGACTCTTCTTGCAGTCTCCATACACGTTGTTTCTCTCAGAAGAGCTGCGATTTCGCTTTCCGCAGGCAAGAGCATTAAACACCGACACGCTCGGAGGCCGCGCATGCAAGAAGGAGAGGCTTCTTGGGCAAAAAATGTCTGAAACCTTGGTCTCCGCAGCGCTTAGGTCAAATTAAACTAGGCCTGAAGAGGAATGTGTGAAGACGATGAACGATTCAGTTAGTGGGAGCGCAGCGCTGTTTGTGCTGTTGAAGCGAAGTCACCCGGAAATAGGAAGCCTTGGCGGGGCGCAAGACGGCGGCCGCTTGAGAGACAAGGATGAGATGAGATTTTGCTATAAATAGTCACAGGTAAAAGACTGTGCATTAAGTGAGCTATAATCTGTTCATTCTGGAATGATATTGCGATCCTTAGAGGCAATGCAAACAAAATTTCCCATATGTGCCTAGAAACCATCGGCCGGCTTTTCCCACAGCGTTTGCACTGTGGGATTCTAGACTTTACCAAATATTGAGTACGCACGCAAAATTTAGCGCACTATGGAAAATGGGGAAGTGTGCATACGTTAAGCAATCTAGTCACGGAAAACTTTGGACCACTTTTTTTTAATAGGGAGCGGCTTCAGCGGTTCAATTGCGGCTAAGGCCTTCTTACATTTTGTAACAGCTTTCTTGTAAGGGAACTGGTGTGCATCTTTAGGAGATGAACGGAAGTTGTCTGCCGCTAAGTACAGCGTTCAGCTATTTGAAAGCATTATCAATTTAAAAGCAAGCATTAGCAATTCGAAGTACGTTAATCTTACCTTGAGTAACGACAATGTGCACATAAAAGTAATACGTTCTCAACTACAGCCATACAAGTTACAATCTAAACACCCCCTTTGAGTGGCAATACATGCTGCCCAGGTTCCGCAGTAGATTTCAATCACGAAATGTACGGAATGCTTACTCTTGCCAACGGAGGTATATCCCGCGGCAAAGCATAGTACCTTAGTGTGGTTAGCAATGCGAGGAGGCTTTTAAAAGTGGAACTTGAGGTATTGAGGGTATCAAGTAGAGGCGGTTGAAATCTGTGTTAAAATTTTCGGAACTGCTATAACTTCGCATGTTTTGAGAGGGAATTGTTTCGTTGCCAGTCACAAGTATTCCGTACCTTTAGTGGTGGAAATCTACCCCAGAGCTTGGGCGAAATACTCTGCCCCATAAATGGTAGTGCGCTGGAGAACAGCTTATTCAACTCTTTACTCCTTTCGTATTTAGAGTGGAAGTTATCGAAGCGAGGTTTATATAACATAACAGCGTATTTTCTCTCAAAGTCAAGAGGGTTGAAAAATAAACCAATAACAACGGGTCATTCGAAGTAAAAATATTCTTTGCCCTTTAGAGGCCTCTAGCAGTTCGCGGAAAAGTCGGTCGTTGCCGTTTGAAGCCGGCATAGGCAAGCGCACGCACGCGGGTCGCTGCGTCACAGTAAACAATAAGTCGGGATGAAACTCGCTGCTGGTATCGAACGACCTAAGCCCTAACAATACCTCCGAGCGAATCACGTCCTTTCACTAGAAGAACAACTTGAGCGTAAGCACAAACGTGCCAAGGAGCAGTGCCAGCGTGCAGTAATGCAGGCAGATGAACAATCGGCTTGTACCACTTAATAACCCACCGCTTGTCATCCGCGGTCGCTTTGTCTTCATAGGTACATTTGCCTTATCGAATTCCTGACCACAAAGCGTAGCGCCACGGTGGCTCAGTGGTTAGAGGCGCTCGGCTACTGATCCGGAGTTCCCGGGTTCGAACCCGACCGCTGCGGCTGCGTTTTTATGGAGGCAAAGCGCTAAGGCGCCCGTGTGCTGTGCGGTGTCGGTGCACGTTAAAGATCCCCGGGTGGTCGAAATTATTCCGGAGCCCTCCACTACGACACCTCCTTCTTCCTTTCTTCTTTCACTCCCTCCTTTATCCCTTCCCTTACGGCGTGGTTCAGATGTCCGCCGATATATGAGGCAGATGCTGCGCCATTTCCTTTCCCCAACAACCTATTATTATTATTATTATTATTATTATTATTATTATTATTATTATTATTATTATTATTATTATTATTACTATTATTATTATTATTATTATTATTATTATTATTATTATTATTATTATTATTATTATTATTATTATTATTATTATTATTATTATTATTATTATTATTATTATTATTATTATTATTATTATTATTATCTTCTCTTTCACTAGTCGGGCAACGAAGAGGAATGCATCTGTCTTGCATAGACGTCATCCTCTCAAAGGACGTACAGAGCGACGTTCATTGATTTTATTTTGCATTCAGTTTCACTGACCAGAAAGAATGCTATGCGTCCCTAAATCAGCGCACCCAATGGCGCACACCCTACAAGGCTAGAAAACAACCACATTACCCTCGCAAAATAAGCCTTCACTGAGCGCTACAGCCCTGTACGTACGGGCACAGTATTGGCAATTGAAAACGCATGAGATTAGAACGTTAGCACACCAGTCGTTAGTACATTACTTCGCAAGCTTGGCGAGCATTCCTCACAGATTTTTTTTTCTAATCTGCCCTGATATTGCCCGCAGGTTTCTAAGACCCGGAGAATTAGTCTTACTTCCCTAATTTTTCTATGTAACGACCTCGTCTGAAGCCTAATGAAAAATGTACTATTGATGCCCTACCTCAAATCTGCGGCATTCTCACATAATCGTACAGAAACTGCCTATTGAGAAGCAGCTAAAAACAACAATTGCCAAATTGCAGAAAATCACGTTGAGCAACTGCACAGGTAGGAAATCGCTTATATGTGACTGCACGTTCAAGAACTTGTGGTCTGAATTAGTCTCGAGCCCATCACTGCGACATCTTTCATAACACACTTGAGTCTTCGATGCATTGCACATGGTATATCGTACCACACCCCCACAACAACAGCTGGCAGTATTACTTGGAATGAAGTAAATGAAGTACTGTGACCTGAAATTTTAACTGATAAACGTTTCGCGGCAAGCCTTGTAAGCTAGGGAGCGTCCTATTCATAAGCTGTAAATGAAACCAGAACCACAAAAAAGAAACACTAGGCTTCATTGTCCCTCAATGTTTCATATGAACGCCAGACAAACGGACAGCCCATTGATCTTGCCTTTAAAGCAGCCTAATGAACGTTAAAATGATACTGAAGTAAAACTTAGAATTTTTTAAAATGCCTTCAATGAACTCTCAATGTGCAGTCACAGCGACATAGAGTCGTCACTTCACGTAATTTTTTTCACAAACGCTTCCCAAACTCGAGGTGAAGTGTGTGACGTCATAACGTCCTTATTGTGCCGATAGCCGACTGCGATATTATATTCTCCTCACATTTTCTCTCCGTTTCTGTCCATTTTTTCTCATTCTCTGTCTCATGAAGATCCTTAGGTGAAAAGGTGAAAAGCTTTTAATTTACAAGAAGGCTGTAATCACAACTTTCTGAGGTGCAGATGTTTATTTGGCTAGGGCAGTGTTTTTCAGAGTTGTTTCCTTATCTGCAAAAGTTTAGTCTTATTCCACAAAACTTAAGCACGTGATGAAGCGTTGGTAATAAGTCTATGAAAACAATAGCCAATGTGGTAGCGCATTGTTACCAGGCTAAGTACGCCTGGAAACCAGCAAATCAAAAGACGTTTACCTTGTGCAAACTAATACCTTCAAGGACCCGCTACATTGCATAGCCGGTGACTGCGCCTTCGCAGTCTGTTATGTTTCACGATTTGATGTCGCTGAAGTGGGAAGTAGAGCAGTACCCAGCGAATTAGGGGCTGAACCCTTAACACGTTATCTGTCAACTGTCAGCAATTTATCAACACAGTTCTCTAAGAGCCTCCGTAGAATTCGCTATCATACGCCGGGTTCATCACGATTACACAAGTATTGAACCCGAGCTAGTCATGGACTAGTTTTGCCTCCATACGGCTCTGAGAATTAAGCCGATGATTTGCTGACGCAATCAGTTTGTCTTCGACTCCGTTGCTAGTAAAATAAAACGTGTTACAGGTGGTCAGTACTCTTGTTTGTAAGCTTTCTTCAACGAGGTACGTTTACACAACTCCTTCTGTAATCACGACTCCTTCTGCTGTATCAGCTGACCTGATTGTTCTTTCCCATTTCATGCTGTGGTTCATGTATTTATATGCGGCAACGGCAAGAAATAAGCAGCTCACAGTTAGCGCTCGTGTCGTTTTGTGTTCCTCTTTTTGTCCCGTCTTCTTACGCGCTGCTCTATTATTATGGACCACCAACTCTCCCAAGAAACAGCACTTCTGCTGTAAGTCAAAACCGCCATGGCTTTCTGCTGGTCCCTGCCATGATACGCCTACTCCTGACAAGGACACATTAGCCAGTCAGCAACCTTTTCATCATGTCATGACAGTCTTACCGCTAGAGGGCCTTTCACATTGCTGTTGACTACGTACTAAGCATACTACCGTACCGCTATTCCGAGAACTCCTGACGCAGGTTGATAAAATAACTTGTTTTCTGAACTTCCGATGGAGAAACCACCTCATATTTTCCTCTGCTACAATTATTATACGCTTACCAATAATAGGTGTCTACGTGAAAGCCTAAAAATCCTACAGGTAGCCCAAACACGTTGAATCAAGTCGTCGTTGAGTCAACTATTCCTTTTCTTGGGGTCCTGGGTTTCGATCTGCGGTGAGCGCGTAGTTCCTGTCTTGAAGGTTAACTGAACCGACCGTTGGGAATTAAATGAGATTCAATGATTCCAGTGCATGGAGTCAGTAGACAAAGCATGCCGACTTCTTTTTACGCTAGCTTTTATAATAATAACCTAATCGCTGAATGGAGTTTCCTCTTCTCCTAACAACTCTGCGAAAGCCCTCAGAAGCTCGTTAATCACGCAAGAGACGGCGAGATTTCAAAATTCCGGCTGCCTCCTACCACAGCCTCCGGTACGTCATCTGATATCGCCAAACAATGCTCCGCGGGCTTTGCTTTCAGTCACTTTGGTTTTCTTCCTTCAAAGCAACTGTTCCTACGTTGCAAATGTACCACCGCCTTAGGTGACGTCCTCATACGCCCATCACCTTTGGCTGTGCGCTGCGGAAAATCCTGAAAGCAGTCACGCCTTTATTAATGCGAAAGCACTTCTAGGCTATGTCGACGGGGTCGTGTCACCAAAGCGTGTCCGCAGCGATTGTGTCGTTCTCAAAAGAGACAGCATTGAACGAATGATTGTGATCAATAGAGGATGATGTGAGGATGATGCGCAAAACATTTGATGTCAAGAGAATGATTATTCAGTTAATTATAGCCAATAGTGTCAAAAAATGACGAAATAGCGCGGACGTCGATATAGCGAGTGGACGAGAAACAGCCGTGGAAGGCAAAATAGAGCAAAAATATGCAATTAAGTGAAAACAAAGTTTGAAATGAATATAAATGAGTTTTATGAGTGATAAATATACGAACATAAAAGATTGATTGACATAGAATAATTAGTTGATTATTTAGAAGCAAACATCAATGAGCTCAAAGAGGGGCACAGGGAGGCGACAAGTGTCGAGGAGGCGTCAATTCTTTCGTATTCTGCCAATGCCGGTAGCCGCAGTGATCTCTAATGTGTTTTATTCTATGCTCGCACCAAAAGACCTAGCACACTTGCCCTGCAAGTTTTGCATATTCGATTTCTTTAAGCTCGATTAATTTTAGAACCTCTTCAGCTGCCTTTTATATGCGGTCGTCCCACATTGACATCCGCACTTGTTGTGACGTCGACTGTTGGCACCCAGCGATACCCTCACAAAGTTAATAATAAAGTCACCAGAATCACTAAAGACGCAATAAAGTGTTAGGAAAGTTCCTATTTTTTCATACCTCTGATAGCTTTTACAAGCATTCCGGCCGTGCAAATAGGTCTAACGATGTCCTACAATACCTATTGACAGAAAAATCTTGATTACCTTTTCAAAAAAGGCACCGTCGTCAGAGTCTAGCGCTTATGTACTGACAGTAGTAAGCATGAAATATCTGAGAACCCTGCTGCTACGTTTCATATAAAAGAAGAAAAACGCTTGGTACAACGGTGAACGCTAGGGATTTTCTCCAATCTGGGTGAGCATGCCTTCCCCCAGCTGAGTGTCATCTCTGTCGGGCAGTCGTGTCATGCGTCGTCCCTAGGAACAACGCCGTCCTTGGGACGCCGAATATGTATGCACCGGGTCGCTTGCGATGCTGCGCCAGCGCTTCTGCCCTGGCTCTGTAAGTGAGGCACGTTAATCAACGCCAACGAGTCACAACAAACATGGCTGCCGCGACGCGTGTTGACTCGGCAGATTAGTCGCGTCGCAGTGGTGTCAGGGTCACTGGAGAAAATAAATAAAAAGAAGTGCTGCCCCCTAGTCGTGCGTAATGAATGGCCTGCCAATTTTTCCTTTTGTTTTTGCCACTTACAGTGAATCTTACTTAAGTCACGGGGTTGTGCGCTGCTATGAATAAAATGCAAGGGTCAGCAATTTCACAAAGAAGAGTCTGCGAGAGGAATATTTGTTTACGATGCACGGGCTTTCTATTACTATTTCTGGCTGCTGCTTCATGAGTGCTCGCTTTTATTTACGAAATTTTTCTTTAATGTAGGAAATAAAAAATCAAATCCCCTCACATCCCTCGTTATCTGTGCTGCACTAAGTGCATGGTCTGGTCCTGCTTACTTACTTAGATCTATGTTAGATCTATCTAGTACTTGGATCTATCTACCGGCCCTGCTGAGCCGGTGAACATGGCTAACGTTCCTTCCTCTGAGCATGATTCTCACATTGGACATGCCAATGGCGCAAAGCGCGTGCTTTGCACCGCAATACCTACCGCGGACATTATCGCGGTACTGTCAATTGAGGCTGTGAGCGGCTTAGCTCTATTTGATTTCGTACGGTAAATATTTATGCTTTATTTGTACAGTCTGCATTTTGGACGACAAATATTTTTTTCCTTGGCTGGAAGCTTCAAAACAAACTCCGGCTTTGTACAAGAAAAACTGCTATCTGTTGGATGTCGTGCAATTTCGATGCTATCATACTTCCTGTAAATTAGGATTGATAACACGACATTTCAATCCCGGCTCGCAACGAGGCTTGCTAGAAGAAACATTTTTTATTATTATAGGAGAGCGCTTAGCTTCAAACCAGAAAAATGGACGATACAACATCAACATAATAAATAAGACAGCATAATAAAGAAGAAACTAAGGAATGTCAAATGCGACAACTAGGAGTGCAGCTTCTGCAAAATTACCAGCGTTGTGAACCACTCCGCCTCCGCTGACAGGAGAGCACTCAATTCAATAAACTTGGACAAAGCTGCTGTGTTGATCTCTCCCCGGTTATTATGCCCTGTTTTCTGCGCGCGAAAGTTTTTTAATTGCCAGCCTTCACAGCATGCGTTTGCCGAAACAAGGAACCGTAAGCTTGCCTACACTACGGGGTATCGTCGTCCGCCATATATGTGCGCTAAAAAATAGAATATTCAGGAGAACGCGATAGTTTAATGGGCTTTTTGTTTTTTCACGAGTAGGACAACGCATACCTGCCTACTGTACTTCTGTTTTCTTTGACTGCCTCTTTTTGTTTGCAGAAAATTTCGAATTTTTTCCTAAAATTCCTGAATAAGTTTTTGCACACGTCTCACTTCTTATTTTTGAGTTTTCACGTGTCAGCCCAGTACTTACAATACTGCCCAGGCTTATCTTTTCAGGAATAATCATTTGCTGACAGCTACAAACGGCAGTGTTCCAGAACACAGAAAGAAAACAAAGAAACATTGCACTGCATTTCCAAGAACTTGCACGGGAAACCACCCCTGACAGGTGACGAGGGTGCTAAAAACTTTATTCCGTTCGACAAGAAAGACGAAACGGACAAGAGAGCTTCTTTTTTGCCGGGATGCTTTATTGTGCTAGTTCTTCAACGTATGGTTATCCAACTACCTCAACAGCAAGTGTTACAGTGAAGATCTGAAATGTAAAGTTTCGTAAAATATAAAGTTGTATTTTCACTTTCAAAATTGAGGTTCTTTAAGTTTGCATTCCTTCCATCACAAAAGGGTTAAAGCACTTCGTGATGAAAAAGAGCACCTCCGCTGCACAGTTGTAGGTTTTTGGCGTTATTGACGATAGAGCTGCGCAAAACTTCCCTAAATTATACGCCCACATGTGAATCCAGAAACGAGAAAGCAGTTGGAAAGAAAAGAGCTGGTAGACAGAGGTGTGCACGTGGATATCGCACTTTCCCTATTATCTACGTCATACCACGCAGTGCAAATGAATGTGAAGAAAGACGCGTAGGTTTCTGCCTTCTAGAAAATATTCCAAGAAAACTCGTACCTAGAACGGAGTGAAAACAGGAGCTAATTTACGATACAAGGCTGAAGAGAGATGTCTCAGCCAGCCCACATAAAGCCTTGTTCTCGCTACAGAACTTTCTGTGGGATGGCGAACCTTAATAGTAGACTTCACGAACAGCTGTATTCACCAAAGTAAGTATATATATTTTGTGGTAATGATCAAAGGCAGATTCTTTCCTGTGGGTTGGTATAAGCGTCATTATCCGTAGGCTTATTTTCACGTGTTACATTTTTCACGTTTTGTGACGCCAGCCTAGCCACAAATATTGTAATCAGCGTACTCAACAGCCGGACGTGCTCGCAGCACTTCGATGTGCATGCTGCATATGATAAATCCTGAATACGACGTATAAATCACTCCTTCTCCAGTCTCAGAATAAGAAGAGTCGAAAGGTCTTGTGCCAACAAGGAAAGTCAAGATGAAATCAGTGAGAATAATACGTACTGGTAAAACTCCTGGTCATCTTTCGCTACAAATTTATAAGCAAAATCTATTTCTCGAACCCTGCTCAAGAGCACGTCAACCACAGCCTAGAACTAAAGTACTTTTTTTCAGGATCATTTAAGAAGAACAATACTTCGCTAATGCCGTAGCAGAAAAGCGTCAGAGAGAATTGAAACTTCTCAAACTCACCTGGTTTCCCCTGCCCAAGTGCTTGCTTGAGATTATTTTTCTTTCTTCGTCATGGAGTCTTCTATTTGTTGATGAAGTTTAAAATCGTTTGTGACTCGACGCAATACACAAGTTCAATGTTTGGTTCATTGATTGATTTGTTGATTGATTGATTGCAATCAATCAACAAATTGCAATCTGCAAACTATCAATAATGATGATATACACCCAAAGAAAACTCCTGCAGATGCACACGAAACTGACGTGACATTGTGAGGAAACAAAAAAAAAATACGCGGGAGTCAGGAGCAGTTGTAGCAACAGGCTCGGATGCTGCAATTGCACCCTCTGCCTTCTCTTGCAGCGCATTGCTGTACTCGCGTCTTATTACGCGCTGCGCCAAACCGGCTCTTTGCAAAATGTTGCTGTCCCACTTCATTCGATTGATTGATTGATTGATTGATTGATTGATTGATTGATTGATTGATTGATTGATTGATTGATTGGTTGGTTGATTGGTTGGTTGGTTGATTGATTGATTGATTGATTGATTGGAATCGATACGTTTTGTCTCCATTCCTTCACTGCAGTGCAGCCTCCCCTACCTAGACCGAACCATTGTAATACCCCGGTCACACGGGCACCCTAAAGGCACTTTGAACTAATGCTCCTTTGCGCTCCCAAAGGAGCACTACTTCAAGGGAGTTCGTCCGTGCTACACGGTCGCGGAACGACCTTCGCAAGAAGTTTTTAGCGCCCTCATCGGCGAAAAGCGTTATTAAAATTGCAAACCTCACTGCACATGCAAATACAGAAATGTCACATTTTTTTAGTAAATTAGTTTTATAACCGTATTATGTTAAAGCAACGCAATTTTAACTGCAATAATGACATGATTTTCCAAGTACAGAGCATAACATCACAGTGCTGGCCACACTGAGCCGTGGCTACCGTGACGCTCGTATATCTGGAACGAGAGTATGGCGTGGTGAGACTGCCACAAAACAAATGATCTTATATTTTAAAACACCACTAATCTTATGAAGTGAATTTATAAAATTAAAATTGAACGTTTCTTTTCTCAATTTATTTATGCTGTTAACTCGCTGGGTTAGAGAGTACTCCCTTGAAGCCTCGAAGGACGAACTCGAGCTGCCTTGTTTCGAAGCTCCTTTGAGCTAGGTGTCCTTTGGCGCGTCCGTGTGGCAGCGCGCGTTCGTCCTTAGAGTAATGGAGCATTAGTTCAAAGTACCTTTACTGTGTCCGTGTGACAGGGGTATTAAAGGCTTAGCGCTCGAATCCTGTAGAAATTGAGGCATCATGCGTAAGTATAAATACATATGCCTAAGAGCACGCAGCGAACCACGCTTCTTGCTCTCCAGGGCTCAGACCAGAACTCGTTGTGTGCGCGGCGCCCGTCGACGAGACGAAGGAGCAGTAGGCGCCTTTGCACGCCACGCGAGCGGTGCAATAAATCGAAGTAGTCCGGAACCTTCCACTGTCGGAGCTGGTTCACATCGCTGTAGCCTCTACAAGCACTTTACCTCAAAAGTAATAAGGCAAAAGCCATCAATTAATACAATGGCTTCAGCAGCAGGCGAACCTTAAGAAGCGTGAAGGTAACGTTAGTTAGATGCATAAGACTTGTACAGTGTGTATGTGCGTAGTCGTGTCAGTTTTGCACAGCACCTCTATCCGTACCGCACAAAATGTGTAGCGCCGACGGTAGACGCGTCAGGAATTCTTCCGCTCCTCTCCCCATTCCCAGTCAATGTTAACCTTGTTAGGCGCCGCCGCGAGTGCAGTCACCGTGGCAGCCATTGGCAAACACCGCGCCGTGTGGGAGGTTATGCTCCACGCACAGATGAATTCTGAGCGCGGAATTTTTATGACGGGCGGCAGCGTCGATATGGCAGCTTGGATATGCTGGTGTGTCGAATAAATCGGGTGGATGATATGAAAGAAGTGGTTTAGACAGGCACCTGCATTCAGTCGTTGCCTGCGCACACCTTCCTATATGTTCGGTGCCTAAGGCCTTGGTGCATAATTAAACTTGAGACAACTTACTTGGAGATTCTGCACGCGCCCTTTGGCTTCTAAAGTCACTTGATCTGGCATCACTGTCTTGCTTAATGCTTAGCCGAAAGTTATGGTTTTTGCTACAACCTAGCTTTATAATGTAAATGGTCCAAATCCCAGCCCAGCAAGTATCGGGATGGTAACCGCAGACTACGGATCGCTTAAGGACTCGGGTGGTGTTTTTACCTACAGTGGAAACTCTTCGCACGTATGTGAAAATCGCTATTAGGCTAGGATGGCCTGCATGTAATCCGGAAGAAACTATTAGTAACATTAGCTACCAAGCAAACTACAATAAAACAGCCACGTATTAAGCCACTCCAAAGTACTCGTCATACTAGAAGCCTTATGTTTGAAAGGACAACCCAGCTACACTTGTCACTTGCAATAGTTGTCATATAAATAACTTTATCATACTCGCAGCTGTTACTGACAACGAGCCAAAAGACTCTCAGCCGGCTCCTCCTGCCTTGAAAGCACCTTAGGAGCTCTAGGTTAAAAAGGCTTCCATAGATCAACCGTTCTGTCTTATCGCTTGTACCCTGGACATCAGGGTGTTCTGCATCAATTTTTCAGCCACTGAAAGAAGTTGTGAAAGCATTTCTTTAGGGATGATTATTTCATAATGTGTGCTTCAATGCAAAAAAAAAAATCTCTGTTATGTCGGTTTCAACAGCTTTGGAGGTTGTGCTACTTTCAAGGGTGGATATGGCTAATACAATCAAAATTTGATTGAAATTTAAATTTGGCACATAATATTTGCAGATATCCCTATGTATGTAATAATATTTGCAGATATCTCAATGTGCGCCTTAAAAGTCTCTGTGAAGATTTTTGCTTTCAATTTATTTTTTCTGCCACGTGCAGATGGATGTTGTGTAAGTTCTGCTTTTGAGGCATAGAAATCTTTTCCTCTGGTAGAGTACGCCCCAAAATTTCAACAGCCTTGATACCGCATGGTTTCCGCATGAAGATTAGGAAACATCCAATTTCAAGAGAGATACTGCGCGGTACGCGAACAGTTGAAGTTGCTACCACGGTGTAGATTATTTCACTAGCCCTTTGATGTTCGTATGGCAATAGATGATATTCAGTGTAGTGTTTAGAGTCACCATAAAATTCCCAGTATAAAGCAAAAATAAAAAAAATCCCAACTAAAATTTATAACAATTTTTCACTGCTCGTGTAACAAATCATATTTCTGGTTTTCCTGCATCCAGAGTATAATTAAAACTAAACATTTGTCGGCCCGAAACCCGCAACTAATATATTCCGAACGCTGCCACGTTTCCCTTAGAGTAGCGGCTGCTAAAGGTTTTATTGCGCATCTTACCTTCTTGATGGCGGCTGAATTATTGTAAACCCTTGCAATTTCAGCAGGGTGACACAAGGGGCTCCTAAATTGCCTGTACTATATAGGCAGTCCGAACACATAACTTGTGCCAAGTCTTCGGTTAAGTGGAACTGATTCACAGGCACATGCAGATATTAACATAACAGACACGTCGAACTTAATGCAGTGCGAAAATTCTACAAAACATCTGTTGTCATGCGGTCTTCTTATTAAAAAGGAATATCCACAGTATCTTCCGCCACTGGGTGTATAATTTCCTGTGCATGTTTTGTACACAGTACGAAAAATGTCCAGTTGACAAACATTCCAAAGAAAATTTTATGGTAGGACAACAATGCTGCAGTTATGCAGCAGTCACGAATAGTTTATTTTATTCCCCTCTGTTGATGTAGGTGAAGGTAACAATCTCCGACTTCTTTTGTGCTAGATCTCGTCTTTGGTATCTTGTGTTTCCTTTTGTTTACTTCTTACTGCGGAGAAAACCAAAGCAAACGTTACTAGTCATACCCAGACATGTCATAAGAAACCGCCGATCACATATGAGCCAAGTAGTACCGTCTTTGGCAAAAATAATCAGGCAACGGGATTTGTTCCTTAGCCGCTTAGTGAAGTCCTTATGACACCCCCTTTAGGCTTTAAATCCGTGTAAGCTAAGAGAATCCTTGTTCTCACCTTTCGAGACCATATGGTCTCTAGGGTCGCCGTAAGGGTTCCACTATGCTGTAGAAACGCAAATCACGATGTCTTGTTAACTTCGCGATATTGACAGCATATCCCTCAATGCATGCAGTTCTGGATGCACATACAATTAGCACAGAAAACTAGTGCAGACTTACTTCGAGGGAAGGGTGACAGGTGGTTACTTAGGGGGGTAGAAAGTTAGGAGGGCATATGAGATTAAGAAGTTTGCAGGGATACGGTGGCCGCAGCTGGCAAAGGACACGGTTAATTGGAGAGACATGAGACAGGACTTTGCTCTGCAGTGGGCATAGTCAGGTTGATATTGATGACGATGATAATTTAGGATCGAATCCTCCCTCGGTTCTCAACACTAGTGCTGCACCAGGATACTCAGATTAATGCGATAACACAGGAATCAACGAAAAAAAATTTAAAACAACCTCATTATTCAGTCTATGACAATACCAAAAAAATCGGGCTATATCATACTCGCATAAATGTATTTAAGTTTTCAATCCTTGAACAATAGACGAATGGAATTTGCTCTCGGATGAGTTAGCGTCTGCACGTGATTTTTCATCTGCCATAGAGAGCATCAGATCAATGGGATTTATTTCATATTTCCCGTGTTCTGCTTTTTAGTTGTGTAACAGCTTTTGTAATTCGATACTTTGCTTCATGTTAAGTGTGTTATCTCCCGCTTTTTGCTAATAGTTTCTTGTTTTTTGTTTTATAACTGATCTGTTGGTTTTGTTCGTGCTCTTTTTTTACCATTATATTGGCACGTAACTCCTCTGCATAGATATATGTTAATAAGGTAGATTGTTGAGCTAGTTGGTGCATGATCACTTAAAACCGACAACAAAGAAGAACCAGACACAAGGAAGAAACACACAGACGTCTGTGTGTTTCTTCCTTGTGTCTGGTTCTTCTCTGCTGCTGGTTTTAAGTGTACATAGATGTTCAATGGGCGCTGTAGGTATTTGAATAAATAAATAAATAAATTTTTTCTTCCTGTGTACTCCCACGGCATTGTTGCTTTCGCACAGTGCCGCATTTCTAGCGTCCTTCGCCGCAAAATACCGGCTTTCCAGCTCCGAGCGGCAGACCCTAAAAAGCTTTGTGAACGATAGTCCCATTACGACGCGCCTGAGCCACGCTGCGAGAGAGGTCAGTGTCGTTTGTCTGATGGGAACGCGACACGCTTTTTCGAGGAAGGCGCTAGGGGACGGCATCCGGACAATGTGTCCGTGGGAGAAGCTGCGGACGTTCGCAGCCGCGGAAGGGCGTGGGGTGGAATGCGTTTATAAGGAGCCGCCCCCTCCCGGCGTTGGCCTGCGGGCGCCCGAGGAATTCCCGCCTGTCGAGCCGGCCGTTCCTCTGTCGGCCACACTGTAGCCGCGTGCTCGGCTTGTTTCCGTCACGCTGTCCTAAGGAGGCGTTACCGCTTTTCGAAAAAGCAGCGAGCTTCCTTTTATTGTGGAGTTCGAGCCTGTCGTCTCCGTCGTTTTTTATCGAATGATACACACCTCTCCTGCAAGGCTTCGAGTTTCTGAACCGGCCAAGGAAGAAAAGAAACGGGTTATCTCTCTCTTTTCATTATTTGCGGTACTGAAAAAAAAGTGTCGGCAAATTCTATCCGTGAGTATTTCAAGCCTCGTGATATGTGTGCGCCCTCGAACGTGGACACGTCCAAGGGAGCACACGTGTCACTTCCGCACGTGCGCCTATGTATAGTTGTCAGCAATATGAAAGGGGACAAATTTTTGCATAAAATGCGAATTTGCATGTTGTTTTTTCCACTACGTTTGGGAATTATATTTGGATACTACATGCCGAGAGGAAAGCTATTTAAAAACAAAAAATGGGGTTGTCACGCGTAAATATGAAGAAATAAATAACTGAATGCTCAAACTTCGTTTCCCTCTCACATTGCTCACAACTGTACTAGTGGCGATTATTTGTAACAACAATAAACTGCTAATCAGCAGCTGAAATTTTTAGTAGCGCATACCTTTTTTTACTAAGCAAAAATGTGTTTCGTTGGAATTTTTTTGTGTCAAAGCACCATGAAGGCGCTTTGAGCAACGTTCAACCTAACATTACCGTACAGCCGATGGTTTACCGAAAAAAGCAACTTGTGTACTGTAAAAGTGAAGATTTGATAACCCTGTGGTTTAGCAACTCAGTAGTGTTATATACTTTGATGGGGACTTAACAGTGCTGCAGGTGTTGTACCACTGCTGTCAGCAAGTGTATATCAGAGATGGACGCTGATTCTGAGAACAAATGAGTACGGCTGATGTATACTCACCACCCAAGCTCAGGAACTAAGGCACAGAGAACCGAGTGCTGTCGGATTGAAGATGCAGGCGCATGTTCCCAGAGCGCGCAGCGCAGAAGGCCTGCTTAGACAGCGGTGGTAAGGCTACACAGATAAAATTATTCTACGGGGCACAATGTACGCATCATGTTCTCATCAAAGAGCAGAACTTCCCATCACTCTCGGCTGTGCTCGGTTTAAAGCTGGCAACAAACTTTCCAGATACGGCATGCAAAGTAACCACCACAGTCTGAAACAACTTAGAATCGGTTCCTCATGGGTGCGATCATTCGAGCTAAATTTGGTCACATTTCGCGTCACAAAGTGTCGAAAGGCTTGAGCATGAAGCAATAGACATTAATGAGTGCAACAATTACTTCAGGTATGACTGATCAGTTCACGGGAGAACACCTCCGTTATGAACTTTATGGATGTCTTAGCCGTGCTACATCAGCTTGCAGAGCTGTGTTGTCCAACCTGAATCATCGGCACGGAGCAAACTTGAAAATAAATAATTTCCCACAGCCTCTGCCACCATGCTCTTGGGCCCTCCTTTTCTTTAATTCCCAGAATGACTGGTAGCAGTGCAAGCCATTCTGCGTGCGCTAGAAGCGTGATCCTTGTAACTCTGTGCAATAAACCGGCCATTTTTCTGAATTCTTAGGCACCCTCATTTATTAATATTTGCTACGTTGAATGGTACATCCACAGTTCCAGTCATTGGGCAGTGGGTTATGTTGCATGTGCCAATTTTCGAAAGCAGGATACTATTGTTTGAAAGCTGGATATCAATGTTCGAAATCTGGATGCCTAGTGTTCGAAAGCTGGAAAGCCAATCCGAGGCATTTACTGGCCCATGTCGCGGAACGAACGCCAGGCCTGCGTTGGCCGCTCCATCGACCGAACATTGGCCCAAAACTGGCCTGAAAGTGGGGCCAATGTGTCAAAGTGGTAGCGATTTGCCTAAATGCCAATGTAGGACCGCAGTTCATGCTACTTTTTGCCAATGATCGCCCAGCGTTTGCCCTATGCTGTTATGCTGCCTGGGTTACTAAGCTTTGCGGCAATATTCAAATGTTCGTCTGGCATAGGCCTTGTGGGCGTTAACATTTAATGAGTTTGAACGCTCGCCCATACGATGACTTAGATAACCATGGCTTTTTACGTGCTGCGGAGGTAAGTCAATGTATGAATTTTTGCATTCTAACGTACTTAACGTTGCGCCGTTATTGCGTCTTGTAATTGAATAATGCAGCTTTGCTCCGTCTTGTGTTGCTGAAGTCAAGAATACAGAAAACGATGCTTCGCTCAAGAAATTCACTTCTCTTTGAAGCGAAAAGCTTCACTACGCTAGGTAAAGCAGTAGTCGCGTAGGCCGGAGAATGACCTCGAAGAACTTCAGTCTATCCAAGGATAGCCGTGTATGACCAACTGTGGTGCAGTTATGGTGTCGAACCCTTCACCCCTGAACTTGACCCATGACCCTTAGTTGACATTTTACATTGAGTGACCATTGGGTGACATTTGACCTTAATAACATCCGATGGTGTGGCGTGGAACCACGTGATGACATCCAATGGGAGTGTCGTAAGACCGTGTGGTGGCACGTCATAGCCACGTGATCGTGTGGATATATGTAGAACGGCTGTCGCGAGCGTGTAGCGGAGCTGCCATGAACGAGCCTCAGACGCATAGCAAGAGTGCTCGCTTTTCGCTGAATTCCAGGGTTAGCCAAGTTAAGCCACTGCCAATTTTTCTGATGAGCCGCAGTACATAAAAAAATAATATTATTACGCATGGAACAAAAAAGGCAATTAAACGCAGCCGCCGTGGTCGAACCCGAACGCGGCGGCAGCGTTTTGATGGAGGCGAAACGCATAGGCGCCCGTGTGCTGTGCGATGCCAGCGCACGTTAAAGATCCCCAGGTGGTCGAAATTATTCCGGAGCCCTCCACTACGGCACCTCTTTCTTCCTTTCTTCTTTCACTCCCTCCTTTATCCCTTCCATTACGGCGCGGTTCAGGTGTCCGCCGATATGTGAGACAGATACTGCGCCATTTCCTTTCCCCAAAAAGCAACCAAAAGGAATTAAAAAGTTCTCTAAATTTGTTACGTTTCCTCTGATCACATTTTTGCATTGTACTTCATGAAAACAAATAAAATTAGTGGCAAGTTTACCAGAAAACTAGAACAATACAGCGAAACCTCTTTATTCGTTCACTTAATTGGTGCAACTGAGACACACCAGCCAAGAACGTTGCGAGTTTAGCAAAATTCGAAGCGTTATAGGCTCCCCGTTTGACAAGCATGCTCATTAACGGCGTAGTTTTATTGCATAGTATCTAAATATTTCTTGCTTTCCGGTATCGCATTACCGGTAAAAACATTACCCTTTTATCTTTCCTTTAAATAAATCCAGTGTTCTAGTTTCTCGCCAAATTGATTCTGTCAAGAAATACGGATACACATGAAAAGACGTATTTTTATTTTGTTGTTGTTGTTGCTGGCTTGTTTTTTAGCACTCAAGCATATAGGGTTGATTCAAGATTAGAACAAAACACCTCTAATGGAGTTGAAAGCACGAGTTAATTTGCCGAAATATATTTAAGCAGCAGCTGCCTCTCTGCTTTGCAAAAAAGGGAGTAAAAAACGTGTAACGATGTAGCTGGCCCTGTAGGTAAAGAATAGCGAGTTTTTTGCACAGCCATTTAAAATGTTGATGAAATCCCCAATTATAATTTAGGCTTCTTCTTACAGCGTCGAAGGAGTGCAGAGAAGGACTGTTATGACGTCATGGACGGGGCGATTTCAAATTTCAGAATTCCAATTTGCAATGGGTCGTCATATACCGCCAGACTACGCTCCATGGGCATTGCCTTCAGTTGCGTTGTTTTCCTTCCATCAAAGCAAGCGTTTCTGTGTCGGAAACTGCCACCGCTGTAGATTACGTCATCGTGCTTCCAAATTCTCCACTCTGTGCTGCGGGGAAGCCTGAAAGCCGTCGCGGTTTCAATCGGCGATTAATCTAGCATTTCGAATTGTAGCCCAAAAAGACCCCGCATGATTTACCTGAAATTGCCACACATTCTACACATTTAGGTTCGTTGAATTCTAAAACATCTGCAGTTGCCTTTTATGTCTCGCTTTCACGCAAGCTACATCGGTGAAGCTCAAGCGGTGAACAAGCTGAACACCGTCCTGAAATCATCGGCTCCAACCTCTTTTTGTATTTTTAACTTGTCGACACTTGTAATTAGTCAAGAGACGAATGCCTATTTCCTTTTTTTCTGCTCATCTCAAAAACCTCACAACATGCTGCTTCGCGTAAGAATACTGCTCATTTTGATAGCGCTTGATTCAGTTTTGTTTCGTTTATGGGGTTTGATGTCCCAAAGCGAATCAGGCTGTGAGGGATGCCGTAGTGGAGGACTCAGGACAAGTTCCACTGGCTTAATCTGAGCACTACGGTTGCTTAACAAAATACTAGCTCGTAGCGCAGACGGTTGCTTTGACTTCTATTGTGGTGACGGCAGATTAGCCCCATATAATACGCCATGGTATTCTATCTGACGTTAGCAAGAGGAAATGAACGTGGGCATAGCATGGAGCACGGAGAGAAAGCAAACAACTCGCGGGTCCTGGGGCCAACGGAATTCAAGAGAAGGCTAAAGTATGGGGAAGCGACAGAGAACCAGGTGGGCAGGGGATATTAGAAAGTCTGCGAGTATAAGGTGGCTGAAGGGGTCAGGACAAAGTTAATTCGAGATCAATGGCAGATGCATTTGTCCTGCACGGAACGTAGCTGGGCTGATGATTATGATTAGGACTGTCATGCCAAAGACTGGAGGTGCGATAACATGCACGATGGAAACTCTGAAGCACTAAACTTCTATTGGTGGCATTCTTATTTTTTTTCAAATAAATATATGATTTACTCAAAAGCTAACTTAGCTGTAAAACGAGCAATACTTACCACTATTCAAGAGAAAAAAAAACAGCGGAAAAAAGACGCAGGACCAGGAGAAGGCACACACAGACTGTCGGTGGACTTTCAGCTAATTTATTATTGATTCTACTACGTATTTAAAGCCACTACTTGCACAAGCGCACATACATACCACATTCATCAAAGTCCGGACGTCATTACAAGCCGGATAAAAATTGC
This sequence comes from Amblyomma americanum, assembly GCA_030143305.2. Lineage (NCBI taxonomy): Eukaryota > Metazoa > Arthropoda > Arachnida > Ixodida > Ixodidae > Amblyomma > Amblyomma americanum. Next base: position 141,082 of record JARKHS020004861.1, on the reverse strand, counting down.
CACTCTTTGTCAGTGATAGTAACAGACTGGTAGCTTATGCAAACACGTTCGTTCGTTTTGATTAAATACGCTTCTAACAGTTCGCGCTCGTGCCTGGACTTTCTGCGGCCGGTAATGGTGGGGCTGTTAAGCAAAGCTGGGCAGTTTTGGCACTCCTTCACATGTATGGCCAGGTTGCTCCCTCTACCAGAACTCGGCGTTCTGCCGTGTTCCCTGAGTCACTCGTTCAAGCACTGCCCGTCTGCCCTATGAAAAATTTTTCCACAAGAAGTAGGAATAGAATATACTACCCCCACAGTAAACCTCGTAAACTTCGTTTGGTGCTTTGTTTTGCAAGCAGATTCTCGCTAAGAGCCGGAGACACTGGAACAAAAACTGGGAAGCTTTCGGGGGGCCGAAAACACCAAATTCACACCAAATTTCTGGGAAACTTTTTTCGGCCCATGTGAAGTTTTATGGTAGTAGGAGATCACCTCAAAGTTTCTTGTCCTATCTGTTAGGTGCTCGGTATTGGCGGGAGGCTTCTTCAGTTTTTTCCCAAGTTTCAGCGACCACCAATAGCATCGAGGAAGGAAAACCAGAAGCCTCCAATCGGACCACCTACTCGGCAAGTCTCTGCTGCATAGCATGCGGGCAACTCTTTCTCAGTGCATTTGAGAAACACAGGTTGGCAGTGCCACGTTTTTACCAGCTTCGAGTGAGCGGAATCACAAGGCAAAAGCGCCTTTCTAGACAGAGGAGCATACTTCCAACAAACGTGTCCACTATTCTACGGGTCATGAACTTCGCATTAAAAGAGATTTATAACACAAAGTAGAACCAGGAGCTTTGGAAGTACGGACTGTATTGTCTGGGCTGTCGAACCGGGTACGGTAGCAGGTGCGTCTCATTCCCAAAGGATATAACATGGCCAACTTTCTCCTAGCGGCGTTAGATGGCGACTGAGCTGGTCTCAATATATCTGGCGCATCCGCATGCTGTCTACGACAGGATAAACCGAGCGCTACTTTTTTTTTAATATCAAAGCATAATAGTTGTTCAGACGACCAATTTTATTCTTTTGCTTCGAAACTATAGGCTGTTTAGCGTGTAACGGTTACGAACTGAGCAAAGAACGGAGAGGGAAAGGTTCTCAGATCTCGCCCAAGATCGAATTTGCGAAATTGCAAACAGCGGCTTTTGTGTTTCTCCTAGGATCACTGGCTTTCTCTAGATGTGTCGACTTCAAACATGTGTGGAACGGCTTTCCTTGTTGCTTCGTCTCTGTGTGCAGCGGTGGAACCACATTTCGATCTCCGCGATCGCGACGGAGGTTTAGAGTGAAACGAGCTGTCATGTTGGTGACAACGAACCCGTCGCCAGCGGCTTTGGCCTTTCACGGGGGTGGGCGGAAGTAAAGGTAAAGGGCACAACCTCGGAGAATTCAGGTGTAAATCTTGTACGTTGAGGCACCTCCATCTCGAAAAGGAGCAAACAGTTTGCACAATGAACGCTTTTCTGACGTTTCTCTACTATAGTCCAAATTCACTTTTTAATACTATATACCTAGACGAAACCTAATTACAAGACAGGAAAAAATGATTTGTCATACGTAGTTGAGGAGTAATCATTAACTGAATGCCGCCGCGGTGGCTCAGTGGCTATGGTGCCCGGCTGCTGACCCAAAAGACACGGGTTCAATCCCGGTCATGGCGGCTGCAGTTTCATGGAGGCGAAATGCTAGAAGCCCGTGTGCTGTGCGATGTCAGTGCACGTTAAAAAACTCGAGGTTGTCTAATTATTCGGAATCCTCCACTACGGCGTCCCTCATAACCAAAGTCGCTATGGTACTTTAAACTCTTTCAAATCAAATCAAATAATTAACGGAATGCTAAAACTTCGTTCCCTTTCACATTGGAGGGACCCGTGCCTACAACAGCGGACACACAACGCGACTAAATAATTGTTGAGAAGCAAACCTCTGTCGTCGTCCTAGAGGCTTCAAATCATAAACAAAAAAAAATTTCTTTCGGTGCAAGTTTTTACATATCAGCGGAATAGCCACATGAGATGAGATTAACGATACCACATAGGTCACATTGGCCTAATATTTCACAAGGAGAGCCGTCGGAGGTGCAAGAGCGGCATAATTATTGGCGCAAAACGCAACACTTTGTGCGGCTGTCCGCACGCTCAGGATCATTTGGCCAAGGAACATAAAATATAAAAGCCGTCTGTTTCCTTTCGAAAGCATAGTACTAATTGCAATTAGCATTTACACGACTGTCCTCATCCTCTCATGCCGCTGATACAGACCCATGGTAGAGTGACGGGTGGGGTTGGCTAGCCTGGTTTTGGTGTCCCAATATGTGATTTTTTTAATATTTTTCGTCGCTTATTGTTGGTGTCATTTTAGTTTTTATCTTTTAACGGATAGCTTTTTTATTTTTTATTGAATGCCCAATCACTGCCGATGTAAAAGAAATGCTCTTAAACCTGAGTGCAAAATGCCTGTGCTCCATAAACTTTGCAGAAGGTATGTCATAAGAGATGTCATCAGTGCGTATCAACTCCGAAAATAAACGATAAGTTGGGCTATGATTTAGAACTTCAGGGCTATGAGCATTGTAGGCAAGATATAGAGTAACGTATCAAATGGGTTCACTGTTAGGCAGAGATTACTGGCGTTATAAAGGGTCTCTGAAATCTAAATACGCACGACTGTTCAGAGGAGGCCTCCAGGACAAAAGGACGCCATGCCAGCTATCTTTGTGTGAGTAATTTATCATTTATCTCACACGCATGATAAAATGGTAATACGGAAAACCCAGATTCGAACCCGACGCTGGCGCCTGTGTTTTGATGGAGGCAAAACACAAAGGCGCCGTGTGCTGTGCGATGTCAGTGCACGTTAAAGATCCCCAGGTCGTCGAAATTATCCCGCAGCCCCCCACTACGGCACCTCTTTCTTCCTTTCTTCTCTCAGTTCCACCTTAATCCCCCCCTCCCTAACCGCGCGGTTCAGGTGTCCGCCAATATGTGAGACAGATGCTGCAGCATTTGCTTTCTCCAACAGCCAATTCAGTTCAAAATTTTTAAAAATGTGTGCTTGATTCGAACGCCCATACTGTGGCTTTTTTTCCAGTGGTTAAACCCACACATATTTTTCGACTACTCGAAACAGCACCCTTGCCGATTACTTCCTGTGCGGTTGCTTGCAGTTAAACACTTCCAGACAAGTCGCCGAACATGCTCCGCCTTCATTATTAATTGTTATCTTTTTTAAGTGTCCCGTGGTTGTTTTCATTACACTGATTGTTGAGTGCCACCGTGGGTTATCGGGAAACGGCAACGATTTATCTGAGCTTTCTGGAAGAGCCGGAGGTTTAGGCAACTAACCTTGCCCGAACGAAATTACAGCCCACAATTCCACATTACATGAATACAAATTTTCGAGGGGACTGGTGTCCACTCTGACCTTTTACGAATGGTGCTGTAAGCGCTTCGCTAAATGCCGCAAGATTATGGCGGAAGTTTATGACGGAGATTATGATCGAGATTATGTAAAAGTTTGAAATGTCAGCTTTGCCTGGAGCTCGTCACTTTTAATGCAGTCCTCAACAACCATAGAGTTTATCAACCCGCCGCCGTCTATGTGAGTTTCTTAACTATCACTTCTTCCACTGTGGGAATGCCGCGAAGACGAGATTTCGTATTTGAATTGGCTAGTGTCAATGTGATGACGTAAAGTTTGCATTTAAGTCGGTAACTGCGGCGCGATGATCTGATCTGCGATGAGAATAAAATATTTTAACAGTGCGTTTTTCTGTTCTTTAATAAATTTTAGAAGGGTGTCAGGCTAGAGTGGAAACTTCCACAACATTTCCTCTAGGTTTGCCGTGAGAAAAGTCGTATAGTTATGATTGAATCCACGTTTCATGTCCAACAAGAGCCAAGCCAAATACGAAACCTTATCTTCCCGAAATGCCTCCGCCTCTTCATGGTGGAGCGCGGCTTCGCCTGCCTTCCCTCTGGGTGATATTAAGACCCTATATGACAACAACGACATTCGGGTCGCCATTGCACTGGTTTCCTCCGCAAAAAAAGCCTGCAGCAAGGAATAGGCTTGGGCAAGTTAATTTTGCAGTACAGGGAGTATTATAAACCGGAGGAATACGAAAACACTAGGAAAAGGCAAAATGTTGTCCCTAAACGAGCTAAGCTCCGAGAGTTCTAAGCAAAGAACGTCAAAGAAGCTTTTGTACATTGCCAGAGTGTTGTAACGGCAAGCCACTCCTGCTAGCCTCTCTATTACAGCTCAATTAAAACTCTTGCTTGGGCTAGTTGGTAGATGATAGAAGCTGTATTTGAAACAGCGCGACAAACGACAGCAATAGTAGAAGTGTGTGTTAACAGGATCGCCGTCTCAACCTGCCAATCACGAGCGCCGTCCTATTGCGTGAGAAGAAAACTGGTGCCATTGAAAGTACAAGTCTATCTTCGGCGATCTAGAGCCACCTTCAAGACACGTCAGGAGCGTATGCAAAATATTCAAGTTCGAGTGGCGCTGGTCCTGTCGTTTGTGCTCTACTTTTGAGCTCGTTCGTTGCGCCGTTTTCATTACATCTATATCGCAGTTGCCGACGGATGTGTCAGCCTATTATTTTATTGTCTTATGTTCTTATTCAGAGAGAGGCTCCGGCTGCTGCTGGGGTATAATGTGCCATGTACGGGCGCTGCGTATATTTTGGACTTCTTACATGAAGCCACGCAAAACTATTTTAAACAACGCATGCGAAATGAGCGTCGAAAACTATTTTTAAAATGGACGTCTCCAAGTTAGTGAAGTGGCAGTGTGGTTTTGGAACCTATGTGCATTCGGTCGCTTCTTTTGCACGCATCAACGTCAACTAAAGCCCTGAAATGAACCGAATTACTCCTTTCATGACTTCTTACAGGATTGAGTCAAAATAAGTACTGCTGGCATCCCGACAAAAGTGTGGAGTGATGACGTGAAGATATCAGGAGCTGACAAAAATCGCATAATTAATCATTACGGAGCGTTAAAATTCTTTATTTGCTATCTAGGCAATTTTCAAAAGGGTAGCGGATCGGGCTAGTTGGTGCAGATTTGACATTTTCAGAAGTGCTAAAACACCGAGGACGCAGAGGGAACAGACAGGGACGAGCGCCACTTCCAACTGTTTATTTCGTAAAACCGCAAGTGCTTTAAACAGTTCTCGAACGCTTTTATGACACGGCAGTAAACTACACGTGCGAGAATACACAGTATAGCTACCGAGACTAAAAGAACCAAGGAGATAAGTGCACGATTACGTTGATACCCTGAGGAAGGCAAGTTCTTTTTTTGACAATGAAATGGACGGTGAGCTTACACAAGTGCTACCCAGTGATGCTATGTTCTGTGCTTCTATAATCTCTCGGGTTAGTTGATCACGACTACGTCCGATGATGTGGCACTGATTTAACAATGGAGCACAATTGCGGCACTTACTGCAGTGAATGGCTAGGTTGCTTCCGAAGGAATTTTTAACATTGTTGTTGTGCTGGCGTAGCCGGTCATTGAGACAACAGCCCGTTTGCCCAACATACTTTTTGCCACAAGATAGAGGGATGCAGTACACAACACAGTCTACACAGTCCACGTACGCTGTTTGGTGTTTGGTACCACATAATTGTTTGACAGAAGAGTAGGGTTTCGTCAGCTTGCAAAGCTTGTTTAGCTTGTTAGGGGCCGTGAAAACAACTCTAACATCTGCTTTCTGCGCTACCTTTTTTAGGTTGTGAGAAACAGTGTGTACGTAAGGGAGCACAGCAACCTTTTTTTTTCTCACTAGACTTATTTGCGATTTTACGAAATAAACAGTTGGAAGTAGCGCTCGTCCCTGTCTGTTCCCTCTGCGTCCTCGGTGTTTTAGCGCTTCTGAAAATGTCTAGGCAATTTTGTTATGAAAATCGGAAATTTTGAAAGTTATCCTCGGGCAAGGTCATGATTCGTGACTGAAGGGATATAGTCGCGCCCCTTTAGTCATTTACAACAGACCTACTCTTTGTTTGGCGACCGCACCACAAGCCAACCATACCTTCATGTAGATGCCACCGGTGGAAAAAAAATAGCGTATATCTTGCACAGGGGGCGCAGTGAAGGACTCCCCGAAGTGACGTATAGTATTTGGGGGACCTTGTATGTTCCAAATTTCAGCGTGGGTAAAAAAAAAAATCAAAGTTCTAACCGCAGTTCCTCTGCTTTCTTCAGACAGCCGGAGAAAACACAAAGGAAGAAAGCACAAACGTGCCACCTTCCAAACAGCGAGCAGCCATCCCTATAGTCGGCGTATGCGGTCTCTGCACGCCCAAGACGGCGTCTACTGAGATTCAATTTCACGCTCCCGCCGCGCTATAAATGGGAGCAGCCGCTTCCTTCCTTTTTGTCCTCACGCCCGCGTTGGCATTTTGCGGTGTGTTTTGCCATTTTTATTTTCGGTCAGTCTATATTCCACCTTTCTTTGACTCCAGCGCTTTCAAAGCGCCTGCGGCTTTGAAGCGAGGACGCCGCGAGTAAACTGGAGACCGCGGTTGACTTGCTCCTGGCTCCGCGCAATGGCGTCAGCTGAGTGCTCAGTTCAAGAGGGGGAAAATGGGCGCGCAAGGCTGAAAAAGTGAGGGCGCGCGTTCGCACAAAGTGATAAGCTTTTTTGAAAGCGAAAAGCTTCACTACGCTAGGCAAAGCAGTCGTCGCGTAGGCCGGAGAGTGTCCTTGAACGACCTTCAGCCCAGCCACGTTAGCCATGTATGACCATACGTGGTACAGTTACGGCGTCGAACCCTTGACCTTGACACATGACCTTTAGTTGACCTCTCACCTTTGACATTGGGCGACCTTTCGGTTGACCTTTGGGGTGATGTGAAGCCACGTGATGACATCCGATGGAGGTGCCGTACGACCATGTGATACCACGTCATAGCCCCGTGGTCGTGTGGGTATATATAGAACGGCTGTCGCTAGCGTGTAGCGGAGCTGCCATGGACGAGCCTCAGACGCTTAGCAAGCGCCCTTGGTTTTCGCTGAAGTTATAAAAGTTAAACGACTGCCAATTTATTTTTTTTACAGCGATAGCTGCGTAATGAATTTTGTCAGGGGTAAATGGCGTTGGCGACGTATTTTGTCGTATCCGACAACTCCCGTGTTGACCTCCTGACCAGACAAATAGCATTAACCATCTTGATTGAGCCGTATACTGCACAAGGCACTAGGCGTAGAGAAATGTTTTTATTTAACAACTGAATCTTTAATTAAACTGCCGCTTTTAATATGCCTCTGTAGCCGCACTTCGTCGCTCGTTATCTAACCAAAATGAAAACGAGGGCTTATCAGGTAGGAAGAGCCTGATTTATGGAGCAGTAGGTGTCATATTCCATGCAATAAAAATCGTGGAAACAGCGCATAACAATCGTCTACCGAGTTCATGAAATGATTTCCGGCAGGTAACGAATAGTTCAGGCGCAGTTTGGGATGCGCCGCTTCATAAATAACTCGAATAGGGGCTAAATAACACCAGGCAAAACTTCCCACCTCTTTCTTTATTTCTTTTTTGTGAACTCGCACTAAACGTCTTTACATTCAGTGCAGTCACATATATTCAATCGGCCAATGAAACCAGTTTTATTCCAGACATACGGCCTGCAGACCAATACAGTTCTGTGCCATGGAATAGTCACTTGACTTTAGAGACCGTAGCAAAAAGAAAGAAAAAGTTAGAGTGTAGTTGCCAATAAAAGAAACGCCATTCAAAACCGTCAGTTCGTATGCGTGGTGAGTCCAGCAGTTTGGGATGCAAAGCGCGTCATGGACTTCCTTACTGCTTATTTTTTTTTTTTGCTTAAGGAGGTGTGCTAAGAGTGGCTCACTAATTTTTGTTTCGTTTTTCTCAGGCGCCTAACTCGCGTGTGGTTTCCTATCGCATTGCGGTCTTTTGTGTGCGAGTTCTAAAGACCGCAACTTGACGCAGGGGGGGGGGGGGGGGGGGGGGGGGGGCGGAAATTCAACTCCGCCAAATTTACTTCACAACCTCCACACAATGGCATTTCTCCGAAAGAACTGCTTATGTATTTTTATTCTCGCATGTTTGAGAATTTTCCTACTTTTCTGTTCTCCCAAACCCTTCTTCCGCACTTTGCGCCGAAATTTTATACGCTTGGTGTTGTGTTCCACAAAAGTAAAACTGCAGAAAACTCTTTGCGATTCGTGGTGGTTGCAGCCGCTCCAAGCAGCCACGCTGTTAGAGATAAGCATGTCTAAAAGCTGCATATCAACAAACCAAAAAAGCACGTAGCAGTGCTGCATTTATATGCCCTCCAGGAGGGTGTCATGAAGTAAACCTTTCTAGCGTTTTTATGGAGGAAAAACGCTAAGGCGCCCGTGTGCTGTGCGAGGTCAGTGCGCGTTAAATATCCCCAGGTGGTCGAAATTATTCCGGAGCGCTCCACTACGACACCTCTTTCTTCCTTTCTTCTTTCACTCCCTCCTTTATTCCTTCTCTTACGGCGCTGTTCAGGTGTCCAACGATATATGAGACAGATACTGCGCCATTTCCTTTCTCTAAAAAAAAAACTATTATTATTGTTCGCACTGACGCTGGGGCTCGATTGCTGTGTGAATGCCGAAGCGAAGCCTTTTGTCAATGCCTGCACGTATATTATTTTATCATCACCATCAGCAGTCGAGGTGAGGCCATTGCAAGACAAAGATTTCTTTCAAGGACCTCAAAATCCTCCTGTATTCCCCATATTCGCGCCAATTTACTTGCCTTCTCGAAACATCTCCCTCTGCCACGCATAAAGCAGTAGAGAAAGATTCAAAGCGAAAACTTCAGCGCACAAGCTTTGTAAGAAGTAATTATTTAACAAAAAGCCTTGAATATATTTTTGCGGCTATACACTCTCTTGAAACCGGCAAGACAAATTCAGACAAGCGTATTTCTTTTCCTTCAACAGCCCAGCAAACCAGTAAACACTTTTTTCGACAAGCGAGCTCTTCTTTAAAAATTCAGTGCACACTTACACGCTCTCGCCAATGGTATTCACCGCCTTCTAACAGGAGGTATTCAAAGGCCTGAATTGGGAACCATTGGGCATCAGAGTTAATGGAGAGTACCTTCGTAATCTGCGATTCACTGATGACATTGCCTTGCTAAGTCACTCAGGAGATGAACTGCAAATCATGATCAATGAGGTAGGTAGGCAGAGCAGAACAGTGGGTCTAAAAATTAACATGCAGAAAGCTAAAGTAATGTTGAACAGCCTCGGAAAGAAACAGCAGTTCTGAATTGGTAGCGAGGTGCTGGAAGTGGTAAAGGAATATGTTTACTTAGGGCAGGTAGTGGCATCTGATCCGGATCATGAGAGGGAAATAACTAGAAGGATAAGAATGGGGTGGAGCGCATATGGCAGGTTCTCTCAAATCATGGATGGCAGATTACCAATATTCCTCAAGAGTGAAGGGTACAACAGCTGTATCTTACCGGTAATCACCTATGGTGTAGAAACCTGGAGGCTAACGAAAAGGATGCAACTGGTCTCCAAATAGCGCCCATTAAACATGTTCTTCACCTAATATGCCCCGCTGTTACTCACATTTACAATCTCATATTATCCACCGCTGTATTTCCAAAGGCACTGCAAATGTGGCTCGAGTGATACCGGTTTTTAAAAGCGGCGACAAGAATTTGATTCGTAACTATCGTCCAATTTCTATACTGCCAGTGTTCTAGAAGGGTATAGAAAAATTAATTCATGGTAGGGTACTATCTTTCTTTGAAAAACATAACCTGCTCCTTGACTTTCAGCACGGGTTTCGAAAGAATCGATCCACTTAAACAGCATTACTGACTCAAAAAGAAATCATTATATATATATATATATATATATATATATATATATATATATATATGTTTCAAAATAAGGAAATAGGTGCAGGCATATATATAGATTTTACTAAGGCTTTTTACTTGATAAACCACATAATTTTACTGCATAAACTGGCAAGCTATGGTGTCCGAGTAAAAGCTCACGATCTTATAAAATCGTATTTGTCCAACAGAACACAATATGTTGACTTTAAAAATTTGTTGTCCTCAATACAAAATATTTATGCAGAAGTCCCCCAAGGAAGTATACTGGGACCGCTCTTATTTTTAATCTATATAAATGATATTGTGCAATGTGTAACTGATGGAAAGATTGAATCCTATGCTGATGACACTCCGGTGTTCATAACCGGGAGATCAGAAAGTGACATTGAAGAGAAAGCAACCAAAACACTGAGTGCATTAAATACATGGGCAAAATCAATTTGTTTGAAGAATAATTCTAAAAAGACAAAAATAATATTGTACTTTCCAAAAGGAAAGATAATTTCTAGGCCGTTGAACGGGTTCTTAAGCTCTGATATTGTTGAAATTGTATATTTCGTTAAAATCTTTGGGGTTATATTCTCAAAGCATTTGACTTGGAATGATCATGTTGACTATATCAGATCAAAAGTGTCTTCAGCTGTCGGTGTCATGTTGCGGCTACGCGGTACTCTTCCTGCCAAAGTTAGGCTATTGCTATACAACTCATTAGTTCTTTCTCTTTTACAATATTGTTGTACCGTTTGGGGCACTACGGGTGTCACAAATTTATCCAAGCTTCACCTTCTTCAAAAAAGAGCTGTAAGATGCATTGCTGGTGTTTCTTATTGTTCCCCAACACATGACTTGTTTTTGAAATATGAAATCCTGCCAATCTATAGTTTAAACAATTATAGACTTTTAATGATATATAAACGCTCTTCTCAAAGTGATGAACATTATATTAGTTATCTGGCAAAACTTGGGAAAAACACGCATATCCTGCAGACTAGACAAAGAAATTTGGTTAGTGCCGACGCCTAGGGCATATTATACCGAGCAGTCTTTTTCTTGTACTGTTCTAGTATTATTAAATAAATTAAACAAAGAATTGTTTGACCCCTTTCAGCATTGAGGTGATATAAGCGATTTTTTCTTAGCAAGATTACGTAATATTGCACTCAGTTTAAACCTATACCTGTTATTATTTTTTTCGTTTCCCCATGACCAGTTATTTGTTTTTCTGATACCTATGTTTGTGCTGCAATGCATAGCGCTGCTTTTTTTTACAAAGTGTTTTGTTATTTTGTTTTAGTGTTTATGTGGAAAATTGAAGATCTCTGCCTGTGTACTGTACTGCCAAGTTGATAAAGGGGGCAGGGCCTCTGTCAAGCTTACGAGCTTTTAGTCCTGTCTCCTTCTCTGTCCAAGAGAAAAATAAAGACTGAATGAATGAAAAAGCGCAGCGAGGCATGGAAAGAAAAATTATCGGCGTAAATACCGTTGAGAGAGAGAGAGAGAGAGAGAGAGGAAAAGGAGAGAGTGGGTTAGGGATTAAACATGGGTTAATGACATCTTAGTCGAAATCAGGAGGAATAAATGGGCTTGGGCAGGGAATGTAATGCGAAGGCAAGATAACCACTGGTCATTAAGGGCAACGGAGAGGATTCCAAGAGAAGGAAAGCATAGCAGGAGGCGGCAGAAACTTAAGTGGGCGGATGTGAATAAGAAGTTTTTACCGATAGGGGGGCCGCAGATGGCAAAGAACACGGTTAATTGGACAGATGTGGGAGAGGCCTTTGTCCTGCTGTGGGCGCAGTCGGGGTGATGGTGATGACTTTTGAATGTTAACACGTTTGCATTCATCAGTGAACGGCATTGAAGGAGGTACGTGACGTTCATTGAGGACCTCATTACTCTCATTTCATATTAGTGGCGTACGCACGACATCAGTGTAGAGGTGCTAGATTAGTCAGGTAGAGCAATATAAAGTCTGAAAGGTGCTTCGGTTGTATGTAGATATACATACGGACTTAATTAAGAAGTACCCTCAAGCATCATCGTCCCGCGAGAAAGCAAACAATGCAAGAATAGAGTGGTTCCACCCAGCTGTGTTTAAATTACTTGCTAAAAATGCCTATATTAATAAAGAAAAGTATATATTATTTTCGTTAATGCCCAGAACTTAGTGCGAATTTTATTCAGCCCTTAGCTTAGGAACATGAGCTTAAGAGAATGAGCTTAGGAGAATGAGCTTATTGCCCGTATGTGATGTATTTATTAGCGTTTACCCAACTTGCGTTTTTATTTGCAGACTAGCAACAATTTCTCCTGCGAAGTGCAGCCGCGCGGCTGCTTGTCCAGTCGGCTTGTAAAAACAAGATCTGTTCGTGTCTGAAAAGAGCCACTCACTGAGTTCGCGTTCAAGTGAATGAATGAAAGCTGGCAGCATCGCACGTGAAACTATTTTCTCAGATAAAACATGCTTTACCGGTAGATGCGTTTGCACTGTACAAAGCAACTTCTCCCATTAGCACAAACATAAAAATATCAATCGACTGCCATCGCTCTCTCACACAGCCGAAATTTGCTTGCAAGCTTCATATCAAGCCTATGCACGTGTGGAATTCATCTACCCCTTTTCTCAGGAGTGATGAGCCCCCTACGTCGGTAGTCGCGGCACGGCCGCCATTTCCCAAAAAGCTTTCGGCCCTCACCTTAACCCTCCGTTAGGTCCCGCTCCTTTTCTTGCGTAGTACGAGGCTAAAAAGCGAACAACGCCGGGCACGTCCGGGAATGCGCGCAATAAAAGCAGCGTTCCTACACTATGCGCGAACAGCCAGCCGTTGAACAGGGCCTCGAAGCGCCGCTCTTTTAGGGCTCATCCTCGCTCACGTCTGCTTGTTGGCCGAGCGGTAAAATATCCCGGCACAGATTTGCCCCCGCTCTGTCATCACGAGCCGCTTCCCTAGCGCATCCAATAAGCGCCTCAGGGACGGCACGGCTTCCCGCACTCTCCACTCAATTGCCCTGTGGCTTGTGCTGCTTCTATATTCTCTTGATTCTTTATTTTCACACATTTATTTCATTCTTCATTCGTCAATTTATGCATTCAGCCTTTCATTTGTTTCTCCACTCATTCGTTGGTTAATTTAGCCTTTTGTTTCAAGTCTGCATTACTAGCAGGGAAAAACGGACGTCTTTAGCCGCGTCAAGAACGAAAGGGGCACTACATTGTAGTTTACTTTATCAAGGGTATCTAGTCTCTTTTTATCACATGTTCTAACCCTGCGAATACGCCATCGTGTCGCTGGGAGTCAATCGCAGTAAAGGTGTGCAGGTGTGCTTCGCCAGAGGACTGCTTCAGCTCTTTAAAGCTTAGGAGAATGAGCTTATGAGACTACTTGAGAGGGGTCAATAGAGGGGCGCCTTGCTCCGAAGGCCCGCGCCGCCTGTGAAAGGATGGCAGATGCGTGCACTTTCGAGTACTGTAAACAGCACCATATGTCATTTTGATTCAGCCACACACCTGAATTCAGTGCTACCTTTGTAACGTTATCGATCAAAATATACTTTCATTTCAACGTGCATAAAAAATGGCGCTCAGTGCATGTGCAGTGACTCAACACACCACCGACGCATTCTTCGGCACAACTGGTTTCTGCGCGCTGAGTGTAACTTTTGATAAAGGGTACAGAACCGAATACATGTAGGAGACTTTAAGGCCACAACCAAAGCTATCGGGCCCAACCGGGCAGTGTGAATGTTAAAAATCATCGCAATAACAAGTACGTACTGTGCATGCGCCGTGGTAGGTAGGTGCGCGTCCCCATGAACATGCACTCGGGTGGTCCGGTATACATTTACGCTAGTACTCGTCTGCTGTACTTAAACCCGCCATTAATAGCTGAAACGAGGAATCTTCCCTTTCTGCCGTCTTCTTACAAGATAGTGCGCCAATAAGGAGCCATATATCTATACGAGTGGATCTCAACCACGCACGCTGGCTGCGGAGAACATCGGCGCATTAGAATTCACGTACCGCAACAATTGTTGCCGGCCGTGACGAGCAAAGCGGATTCTGGCGGAGTGTTAATTAAGGCCCACAGGATTGCAGGCGGTCGCTAATTACATCGGCATGGTAAGCCAGCCGCTGCGTCAGCGATTCCTGTACGGCTGCTGACGCGGGCACCGCGTATTGTCCAGACTGTTCGCGCGTCGCTTCGACCGAAAGACAATGGCGTCGGTAGACGGTTGGGTTTGTTTATTTGTTTCGTGCTCTGCCATTATCAGTGCATTACGCTCTTTGTCCTCAACTGTATTAATCATTTTCAAAAAGCGGCAGTTTTCCGCTGGCCCAGCGGACGCCGTACACTCGGTGCGTAAATCTGCCAAGCGAAGCATTTAAGGGTGCCCAAAGTACGCCAAAATATTTACGAAAAAATATAGTGACAATTACATCCCTTCAAATTTATTAACATCAGCACAATTTCACATAGGTGTCAAGGCTTACTGTCCGCGTTTTGGACATTAGTTCTGACGTTCGGAGGCGTTAATTCTGACATTCGGGTGAAATTCTTCATATATGTGTCAATGCAGAGTAGTGTTCGTGTAGACGCATAACATCAAGAAACGTTAATAGAAGAAAATTGCATGTCAGCAGAGCCCTGCAGTACTATGATGGCGACAATGGATTAAAGCAATAACTGTCAGATAATGAATTCCCTGACGCCGGTGGCCACCTCGTCATTCTCGCCTCTCGCGTTGTCACCGACGCCGGCAAGGCACTGCTTAAAGTGGCCCAGAACTTATGCACACATGTCATGCGATTATGATGTAAATGAAAAGATCTTTGCTGATAATGCAAGAATCGAGTACAGTAATATCCACAAAACGAGGATCTTTAACTTTAATTTGTCACTTTAAACATTGTCTTTGCCAGCATAAATCAGGACGCTAGCACATCTCGACAAAATGTTCATTCTATCTTCATAAGTGCATCGTCGCCCTTCTATAAAAATTAACGTTCGCTTCGCATCACCAATGAAGTGTTTTGGGTTTTCTTGGTAGATTGCGCCACTGTGGTTTACACTGATTTGTTGAAGCGGTAAGCACGGCTCACTTAGACTATCGTCATCGAAGAGTAAGTCACTATGTCGTAAGAGCTTTCGATGTGCAAACACGAATGGACGCTACACTGTACCAAAACTGTCTTTATTTACTTTCTTGTGGCTTATACTTACTTTCTAGTAAATTATTTTCGCGGACGTGCAATTGCTATCGCGCTTGCTATCATGCTTTCCAGCATCAGGATACATAATAACAGAGCGTGCACTGATCGAGCATTCTCGGTCTAAGCGTGTATAACAAAACCGTTCTGGAATTGAGATCACGTGATACCGAGTATACCATTGCGCCGAAAGAACTGGCACCTTAAAATTCAATTGTCGTTCCTTTAAGTATACCGTGAGTGTGTAACAAATTTTTCGCAGGCAGTGTAAGCGACGCAAGTGCCAGTGATGGCAGGATTTTGAATAAAATCAAAGGTAACAGGGGCGTACGCATAAACTTTCACAATAAATAACATAAAAACGTAAGTGTCCGAGTACCACCTCGTAAGAGGCCCCCGGGCTGTACTTTTACAGTGGTATTGTCCACTGGCAAAGAGAAAGCAAAATAAATCAAATTTAATGTCCAGTTGAGTGTATTTCCTTGAAACTCGCTTAATTCATACTCCCGCTCTATTCGAACTGAAGCATTAGTCCTGTCAGCATCATGTGCGTTAAACGCGGCCGGATCGAATTCAACTTGGAAGTCATTCCGATTACCTTAGAGTTCGAATGACCGATGTGCAAGCACACTTAACCATAAATTTATTTCCTTGCGGGGCGGTGGTGCCGCACAAGTATAGTGTACTGTCGAGTAGGCGCTGTCTCTGTTGGCGATGCATGTCAAAAGGCGTAGTGTTTACGCATCCCCTTTGGCGAACTTTCGTGACACGATCACTTCGCCCGATGTTAAAGCGTAATACCTAAAGGTATCGTTGTTACACACGTTTCTCGATAGCGCAAGCGCCCAATAATCTTTTTGTAATATGAATATCCAACACCGATGGCACTTTTCGCTGCTCAAACTGTTGAAATCATTTTGAGCCTTGCCGCCAATGCGTCGTAGACATTCAAAATACCTCCTCTTGTTACCAGAATCCTGAAACAATACAGAAATTAAATTCATTAGTGATGCGCTGGAAGCATTCTGTTCAAATCCTGGTTAACGTCGTGGCTGCGATAGCATCAGCGGAATGCAGTTCATCCCTACCGGTTCCTACCGAAACGGCTACTAAGCTTTTGTTGGCTTCTTTTTTTTTTGCTTTGGCCATGTTGTTGAAGTTCTTGGTTTTTGTGTCCTACTCTTCGCTGCAGTTAACGATGACTACGAATTAGAACTTCTTGGCATTTTAGCTGTAAACTTGCCCTTAAGTCTGGGAAAATACGGGCTGCAAACAATGCAACGCAGGCTTGCTGAACATCCTGGCGCCATCTACTGCACAACTGAAGAACTACAACTGCGCTAAGCAGGTCGATATTCTTAAAAATCTCTCCGAAGGCAATGAGATACGCACCTTAGCGTGGCCCACTAGTCGAAAAAATCAATTTTCTCATTTCTTAAAGCAAGGTGCGCCATTTAGAAAGCAAAATATATAAAGCCACAAAAATTAGTGATGCTATGGTACTACTTGAGTAATAGCATACCATTTTCAGCTATCGCCCACGCCCAAGCATGAATTATAAACGCCAATATGAAGTCGCGTTTTCCACGCGCGCAGACTTACCAATGATGGTATAGCACTGCTCATTTGGCTGCAGTCGTGCATGGCTTGCGACAAGTATCGAAAACCTTCAAGCAGTGGAAATTTGTTGTTTCATTTCTTGAATGCTTTATTAATGAATGAAACACCAGTATGTGTCCGAGTAAAACTCACTATTACGGGACGAAAGTATAGAATACAGGAACACTTTAAATCAAAATGGATAGTAGAAATTTTCTATTCTCTATAAAAGGTTTCTGCGTACTTTTTAAAAATGTGGTAATGTTTTTTTGATGTCTCAAATGTTGGTCATTCAGTGTTAATAGCCGTTGTTTTCTCTGACTGATTGTTTGTAGCTGAACATATATTTATTTTGTTGTATAAATAATGATTTTGTACAATGCGTGTATACAAGCTCTGGCTATTGGCACCGCATTTTTCGTTATTATTTTTTTGGTATTCAAATTGAAAGAGCAATAACTAAAAAATAGTGTTATGGGGGATTTCTTATGCGTAAGTATGTTATTAACTGAAAAAAACTTCCATCCAGTATCAGCAGGTAGTCCGATGTTTTAGGGGAAACCTCCATGGGGGAACAGGTTTGAGATAGGGAAATAATTACTCGTCAGCATCGACCCAAGCACAGCCATGGAATTAAAAAGTTTTCACAGAAACTTAGTGGTTTAGAAATTGTTCGTTGTCCGGGGATCGCATTTGGGACTACCCCCTGTCCGGGGATGTCGCTTTACCAGCTAAGCTAACCAGGCCTGCTAGCAGATCGTGAGGCGGTGAATTGCATCCTCATTACGTATCTACGCCAATTTGAAGGATTTCTCTAAAACATTGGACTAACATCATTCCCACTTCTAATTCTTCGTCAATTCGGCACCGTCCTACCATATACTAGCCGCCTTGGTCATATTCGTTGGAAAAGCGATTGGCCCAGAAACGCGGTGGTTCCGGGTTCGATCCCCAGCCACAACCAATTTTTCTTCAACTACGAACTTTCTGGGAAAGCTGTATAGCATTCCTGTCTAGCCTTATGCCTGCGCTTGGGTACATGATAATGGGTGATCACTGTCTTATTCCAGTATCAGGAGAGAAGGCTAAATTATGTAAAACTAAAGAAAATGTACTGGGAAACGTATAGCTCCAAATTGACAACGAAACAGTACGAGTGTTGAATATCTGACAGAATTCAGAATTTTTTTCTCTATTTGTGGTGCTGAATGGCATCTCAGACATGAAGCAAAAAATTTCACGTCAGGAAACCGAAAACAAGCGAGGCTCTCGAGAGTAAGATCGCTGATGACAATACTTGTGCCAAGACTTAGAACTTGCGATCACCGTTATGCGCCAGGTCCTTAAACCAACTAGCTGTGATTAAATTGGGCACATAATGGTTTCTAAAGATGAAGAGCCTAATTTAGTTGCGCAAAAACTTTGTACATTGCTATCCCTCTGAATGTGCTGGTGGTTTTTACATTTCGAAAGAAAGGGAATTTGCATTTTCAGCTAAATAAATCGTCTTCATAACCTGATGAGTTAGCGCCCAGCAGGATTAATGCGGGATATAAAAAACGCTATACCTGCTTGAAGACAGGACGAGAAAATATATGAACGAAATAAAGTGACACAATAAAATAATTTACACCTTCTCAGTCCCTCCCCGCATAACTCAACGAGGCTGCTTAACAATCACCTCATATTGAGTTTAACCTTCATCCACGCAATAAATTAAAGAAACACTAAATATATTGTACCTCCTTAAAAGCGGTGAGCTGCCATCAATTTCGGGAACAAAAGACTACCTTAATGAACGAACCTTTTTTTATAATTTTTGCCAGGAGCAATTCAGTAAAGCGCGGAAAGCTCCGATGCTTCCGCACGGGTAGTTCGAATGTTTCCGCTGCCTTTACGCTAGGCAGCGTTCATCATAGCAACATCCAATTTCACACGGTTGGGAGCACGCGCTATTGAAATCCTGCGTTCCACGAATGTTGCCTTTGAGACATGCATAGTAATCTGGCTCGCTTCTACTTACATGCATGAGTTATTTCAGTGCTCCTTTAATGCATGGTTAGGCCGTTATATGCACGGTGCGATTGAGAACTTCGGTCGGCATTAAACGGTGCGAATAAGTGTCCGCAAATCAGCCAAGAAAACCTGGCCATTATCTGCATATTAATTGGGATTAGGAGATTACACCCCCAGGGCACTGAGCGTTTAGATCCGTGTGCCCCCCCCCCCCCATCAGTCATGTCAAATATGCACGGCTCATGCTGGCCTGCATCTGAATGATTGATTATGCAACTGCCGAACAATTCAAGTCAGAGAACACTTCTTGCTGCAAGATAAGCGCCAAAGAATAAGCCAAGCTCGCAAAAAAAAAATGTTCTCCCTAAAAACAATAGACATCTTTAGCATACAGTGTACCGTGTTATCGTTACCGTTAATGAATTACCGGGAGCCCTTCCACCCCCTGAGCGCATGCGCTGATTGGTCCCAATGCAGCGCGCGTCCGCGCAGCTGCTGGGCACGTGGCGCCATCTGGCGCCCTTAAGACGATCTGCGCATGCGCACTGATGGCGCGCGGGCTTCAGGTACTTCGGTAACGTTGACACACTATACAGTAACCTAAAGGTATCTGTTGTTTTCCTGTTGTTAGATTATGCATCCGAGCGCTAATATATTCGGTAATGTTCTACACCAGGATGCTAAAACACCAACCACTGAAGGAAAGCAGACATTATCTTGTCCATAATTGCGCGAAGCTGTATAATATATTGTTTTTTTCATTAATGTCCCCGGCACACAGCATTGTCATGGTTTGCGACGGTAGATGCGACCAGGCTTAAGTGTTAAGTTTGAAGCCCTGCGCAGCTACTTGTACGTTGTTCGAGATTATTGCATGTTCTTTCCACGTCTTATCTCGAAAGTTCTCCGCCAGCTTTAAACTGACGCCGGCGAGGGCGGAGGTGATTTTGTTCGACGCCCGCCGAGCACGTCTGTTGCTGTCGCCTCCGCCAAGTTGTTCAGCTGTTTCCTGCGCAAGTTATCTCAATAAATACACGGTTTTGTCGAAGGTTTTTTTTTTGTTTTGTCAACACTGCTATTTAGCCTCAAAACACTTCCTGTTTGAAGAGAACGCGTTTTTTGATCAAGCAATTACCCCAGGAAAAAAAGATAAGCACGAAAAGCTCGCGCGTCACCCGCGCCTTATGAAACGATGCGCGGAATGCTTTGCATGCCGCGTGGCCTTATCAAAACCAGCGCGACAAGAGTCGTCTGCACCGGCGCAAACCTTTTCAAACGGCGCGCCATAGATACCGAAAAGTGATTCGGGGCCAGTATCGTCATCAGCACCCACGTTTGTTAGTAAACGACAAAACCATGTATAATCACAAAGCGAACAAGGAAGGAGAAAGCCTCAGGCTGCTTGCCAACGTTTCGACAAGAAGACTTGTCTCCGTCTGGGAAAGCGTTCATCACTGGCGGGGTTTAAACAGCATCTTCACTCCTATGAGGAAAGACCGGCGACGGGAGGAACCGAGCAAAGTACAAGAAGAGCTGGCTCGTAAAAACTCAGGTCACACAAATAACTTTAACACTGTTTATTTTAGCAAAAAAATCGCTAAAGAAACAGCATTTGCAACGAAGCGGCACAGTAATACATCGTCAGCTTCAGACGCCTTCCTGGAAGGAGAGGTAAGCACACACACACATGCAAAGTTCGTAACCACTCTGCATGGCTGTGTCGTCAGGCGTTCAATTCTACAACACTAAAGACGGCACACAACAAGTTTTGAACCAAGTTTAGAGCTCACTCGTTAATGTCCTACGGCGTTTTACACAACATGAAAAACGAGAGCGTCCTGCTTGTTCGGTTGCGTCCCTCCACATGACGCTGATTTCCTGTCTTGAGCCTGGAGAGACGGCAGCAGATTCCGGAATGCAACAAAAGCTCGCCACGCTACTTCTTAATTAAGCTCCGGATTCAACGGCGGCTTCATCTTTCGCAAATGCTCGTCCACTTCGCATACCTGGATGGAGCAGCGTACGGGTAGAAACTTTCTTGAGCCTTTCTTCTTGACACCCACCAACCCCGCACAATATTCTTCCGGACAGCAGAGGCGAATCCTGTACAAAAATAAACCTCGTCATATGGGCTCGTGATCGTTTACGGGCTTCTACGCATTTCTAAGAATCACAGCTCTCTGCGCCGACCTACAGCGTATGCTCCCAAAGCTTTGCTTTCCTCGGATTGAGAAAAATGAACCCGCAACGTGAAGCTCATAGTCTGGCCCTTGCATATTAAAAGCGCTAGCTAACCTATTGTGGGGAGTTTGCATTTTGTGCGTCTTTCGACTAGAAGGTAGCGTTTTGATCCTCCGCGTATGAAAAGAAAGTGAAGAATTGGCTGTCTTGAGTCTCGTACTGTGAATACTTAAGAATTTTATTCTAAGTGCTTAAATGCCTAAAGGTATCTAGGAAACTCACGCTACAAAAAGCTCTGAACTTTCTCGGCAGTATTTTATGAATAAGCGGACATAGCGCGATTAAGACGCTGCTTATCGCTGCGATTTTTTGTGACATATTAGAACCCCGTCTTCATGATTTCCTAGCCGGTATAGCTTTCCTTCATTGCAGGAGCCAAACTACTAGATAGTGTTCTAGTCTTATCGTTTGCTGGAAAAGTATCTGACTTTGAACGATGCTTTACAATTTGCACACATCTATTTTTGTTTTGTTTTTTGTATGAGATGCCAATTTAGAACTAGAAACAAAAGTTTGATTAAAGGAGGCATTTTATTTGCTTCGAGCATTCTCCTACATAAGCGGGCGTTCTCCACTCTAAGCCTAAATACCAGAAACATTCATAAAATGCCAGACAGAGATATGCCGCATAACTGTATTGCGTCAAGGACGGTATTCGGTGCGTCGCTTAAATGCAAATGACGTTAGCAAATGAACGCCGCGAGACGCTTTTTTTGCCTTGGCTATTCGATGCGCGATACACAACTGTTTCTTCCTTTAACCTTATTCTATTTATTGTCTTTTTTATATTCAGCACAATTCCTGAGCTTGAAGAAGGAGACAGAAAAGCTCGCAGTAAATGGATTAATTACTTTGACGTCTAATAAAATAAAGATCGAAAATAATTACTCTTATCTGTCTGCTTTTCTAGAGCATCAGATTCGTGTTAGCTTCTGCGTGGATCTTTAACCTGACATATTACAGGTCACACTCACGGGCAGTGACGGCTACCTTCAATAGAAAAGGAAGAACGAATAGAAGCCACAAACGTCAAGATAAAACACTCGTACTCAATCGACATCAATTGACATCAATCACCGCTGTCCATTCAGAAGCCTTGCGTCTGTAGAATCTCCAGCCTAACCTTACGTGTCTGCTTAGGTGCAGCATCAAAAACAATTTGACGACAGCAGATCTCCACACGCCAGATCATTTGCAGTGGGGAACAAAGCTCTCTAGCTCTGTGCTCCGTAAATGAAGCCGATATCTGATCTGTTAGCCGCCGGCTAGAGGTCACACTCGTGGAGGCGAAAGTCAAAATCCGGTTTTTTCACCTCCACAAGTGTTGTCTCTATCCCGACAACTAATAACAGTGATATCGTCTCCGTTTGCGGAGCACGCGGTAAAGAATTTTTTGTCGCAACTTTACCTTTCTTTTACTCTAGTCCCATTGTTGACCTAGATAGAACAAGGCTTCCTTTGCGGCCATCTATTGTGTAGGAGCTTATCTCTCTGAGATGTGAACATAAGATGGGCGAGCGCTAGGTTTAGAGGAGCAACAGGTGTATGCCCGCCGCACTAGAAGATTGCTGCCGTTAACTTTATCTCCTTTCCTTCCTCTGAGACAAGAACTCCTCAAGCGTCTATGTGGAGCGCTTGTGTTGTGTTTTCTATATATATACAGCCGCGTTTAGGGATATTCTAGCCAAAACTTGCAGTGTCTCCTATGAGACACCCAGCGCTCTTACACGTGGTCATCGTAAGAAAGATCTCAGTGTATTCTCTTTCAGCCAGCGTACTAAAACCAAGCGAGCGACTTCGATGCGGCTTGCGAGAAAGAATGTCGGAGCAATGTAGCTGAATCATGAAAGAGTTTTTAAAGACTACGGCCAAGTAGTCGGTAAACATGCAGGAAACCTTTGGACTACCAGTGCTGCAACGGTACGCCATCTCTTTCTTGCAGTCGAACTGCAAAAAAAATAAAAAAAATCTTGCATGCACTTGACATATACGTATCGTCAACAGTCGTTTCCTCTAAATTTATCTTGGTTTCAAATCCAGCTCCTTTGCACAAGGAAAAGAGAGAGAGAGAGAGGTGTGATAAGTTATGCTGTCGTAAGGCCAGCGCACATGAGCACTAAGTCTATGCCTCCTTGCTGCTTCTTCACTTGCACGTCTTGTTGGCCCCACTTCCCAAATCACCTAGCACCAGCATGTCCATTCTTCGGCACGACACTTCATCAGTCCTCGCACATCTCCGTCAGGCCCAAACAACTTAGCGCCAGGAATTTGTAACGCGAAGCCCACAGTCTGCCTGCGGAGGACAGCGACTCCTGGGTTCGAATCGCGCACTTTGCCCTCTCCCGGGCAGCTTACGTCACGGGCGCTGAATCGGTCCGGCGACGTGTTCAAACGACGAACGCGGGGCTTGCTGTGAGAGGCGCGCGCAAGGCCTGCCGGGAGAGGCGATCGCGCGGGCGTACAGATGAGCAGCGAGCACCGGCCGCTCCTCCACGGCCGGAGGGCACAGTCGGGGGGCCGGCGGGCCCGACGGTCATAGGTTGATGATGAGCTTCTGCGAGCTGGAGAAGTGCCACTTGTGGTTGTGGCCGATGTCCACCAGCAGGTGCGTGTACAGGGGCAGCACCTGCTTGCTCACGAGCCGGTACTTGGCCGTGCTTAGGCCGTCGCGGTTCATGCGGTACCAGGCCATGCGTACCAGCGCCATCCTGCAGCAGAAGAGGTGAAAAAGAAAATTAATGTATAATTATCGAACAAAAACGGCACAGCAGCGGGAAACATAAACAAAAATGGACGAAATTTCCTCCCATAGAATGAGTGATACTGCCATTTAGTGGCGTTATATGTCTGTAATGCGTTTTGCGTTGTGACTGCTATTTATTGGTTTGTTTAGTGTTTTGCTGGCGGCTGCAGTTCAGACATTCCCAGCGTAACTGTAATGCTTCACCATACAGGTAGCTTGTAATGATGCCGTCATGATCTTTACTGCGTAAGACAAGAAACACACTGCGAAGTAATAGAGGAGGACAAGGAATGCAGAGAGGTTAATATGGAGAAGAAACCGGTTTAGGCTACCCTGCACGGGGAAAGGAATAAGGAAATGAAAAGGGGAAGGGAGACAGAGAGTAACCGAAACCCGAAGTCGGCAAGCAAACAGCGTGCGGTAAAGTCATAACCTATCGTGAAAGCCCGACGTTAT
The DNA here is from genome assembly GCA_030143305.2 of Amblyomma americanum. Classification (NCBI taxonomy): domain Eukaryota; kingdom Metazoa; phylum Arthropoda; class Arachnida; order Ixodida; family Ixodidae; genus Amblyomma; species Amblyomma americanum. The sequence goes on along the minus strand of JARKHS020004861.1, from coordinate 116,907 downwards.
CAAGAAACGGAGCAGTGCCTGATTGTGCTTCACCGCCGGCGATCGCCGTAGCCGCTGGCCGAGAATCTTCACCGCCAGCAGCGGGTGTGCTTTAGCTAATCCTCTGACTTGAGCACAATACTTTGAGTGGCGTTTAGTTGTGTGTTTATATAAGTCGATCCGTGCAAGCATTCTTTACACTGCTAATGAACTCTCTCGCCAAGCTCCTAAATGTCTTTCTCCGGTGTTTTAAGAGAGAAAAGGGGTTCGTAATGTGCGCGGCTTAAACCATCATGGCAAGCTTGTTCCCAAGTTTAGCCGACATTGATCAGACAGTGTGTACATTGTTAATGTTTTGCTTAAGCTTCCATCTGCTGCCACTTTGACTTACTCGTCGAAGCTCAGTTTTACAACTGGAGAGAAGTGTCAAAATTCCTAGGGCTCAAAAAACTGCGACAACCTTACAAATCTGCCGTCACTTATCTTCCCATACAAAGAACAGATATGTCAGAAACACCCCGCCGAAAGTTGGAAATTATAATTCAGTGACTAAAGGAATAAATGTATTGTTTGGTATCACTCAACAACCTCAACTAACTCGCGGCTCTGACTATCCAGAGGCGAAAAAAATGCAGACTGTTGCGACATCTGTCGGATGCGAAGCCAACGAATTAACACATGAAGGATAGCGGTGAACGTGAAAATAAGACTTCGATCGTTGCCCCCTGTACCACGAACTCCCTGAGGCAACGCCGCGAATGGAAGTTCACGCTAGAGGACAAAGACGTGGCTTCGCACCTTTCAGCTCATTCTGCAGGCGATTTGGACGAATGTATCGAACAATAAAACAAGCAAAACAGTCCCAACAAGCGGAATAACTAGAATCAGTCGTCAAGGGGAGAAAAAAAAGAACTCCTTTCAAAAAGCCAAACGCGAGACTCCCCGCATCCGCAAAGCGGTTCCTTCAGGCTTCGTCTCGCAGCGGCTGTCACCGACAGTGCGGAGTTTCGCCGCAGCCTTGTCCCTGCGGTCGATGAGGAGCGACGAATCTTCGCTTCACGATTCCCTCGCCGGGTTTCCTTTTTTTGCACTGCATCCCACCCGTTGATGGGGTGACACCTTGCAGATCCTGCGCGCTGTCTGTTGTTTAGCTTCCAAAATCGAAAACCCTGTCCCCTGTGTGCCGTCTGTATTGTAGCGTCGACTTTTCGGTGAAACTGAAGGAAATTTTCAACACTGCACGGAAAAGATGTTTGCGCCAGTGCTCTTCGTGCGTCGGCGCTTGCGACTGTGGGACCAGAGAAAACAAGAGCAAGACCAGTGTGTTGGAGGCGGGCCTGTCAAGATACACGATTGCTATACCGTTCCCGACTTTGAGGTTCGTGTTTTCTTTTTCTTCTTTATTTATCTTTGTGAAGGTGCGCCTGCGCTATTTCGCCGAGGAATTCAGTCACACGCCCAACCTTGTCAGTCGCACCGGCTTGTGCAGTCGGCGCGAAGGTTCGATGCACTTGCCTGATGTTGTTCGGAGACTCCGGGCGCTGGTGGTGTTTGATCATGGTGTATCGAGCGACGGAGGCGGGTGGGCGGATGATTTTCAGGTTCTTGTGCTTGATTCTGCGCATGAAATAGAGGGAAGCATACGGCATGAAAAACGCATAAAAAATTTTCTTACGAGGCGGAAAATAAATAAACGGAATCCGGAACGGCCTTGAAGAAGGAGTGTCAAGAGCGGATTGCTGCTGTGAGAAAACATTCGATTCATTGATTTAGGCTATGCGTAAAACGATGCTTTTGAGGGGAATCATTTGTAGAAATAGTAAGCAGACCAATTGGATTGCAAAACATTTATTTCGTCAGAAAATGCAAATGCATATTATCCGTGATAAGCGTCTATCAGCCCACAGATGACAGCGAACTGGTCAAATGTTTTTAGGGTAAACCCCCAACGTGAAGTAGACATTTTATAAGAGAGTAATTACTCATTCGCATCCACCCAAGCCCAGCCATACGGCTACAAAGGAAAGCTACACAGCTTTCTCAGAAACTTCGTAGTTAAAGAAAAATTCGTCCTGGTCCGGGGTTTCTTTTGTAGCCGTATGGCTGCGCTTGGGTGGATGCCAATGAGTAATTACTCCCTTATTAAATGACAGCGACCTGAGTGGCCCATTTCATGTCCCGGGGCTTGAACACCCAGGTCTGAGCTGACCAACATGGCTTCCCGTTGCTGGAGATTGGGAACTTGTATTAGAGATCCCGGTGGAGGTTCCTCTTCACAGTTCCACAATATGCCATCGTGATTGGCTATTTCGCCGCATAGTGTACATCCCGGGTCGTAATTACCGGGATAGAATTTTGATAGTAAGTCAGGAGGCATGAAGTATCGCGTCTGGAGTCTCATCCAGGCGGTCTCCTGCACCTTATCTAAGGTTTTTTTGGGGGGAGGGAAAGAGATCCTCCTTTCTAGTTTAAGACGAGTAGTAATGTCGTGATATGATGCTAGGCCATCCTTCGAGAAACTCTCAGTAACTACCGCATCCCCTGCTTGGCTGACCAATACTCGAGCTTTGATGTGCGCCGCTTCGTTACCAGGGTTTCTCGAGTGAGCAGAGACTCGTATCAACTGAGTAGTTCTGGCTAATTTTTTTTTTTGCCTGAGGAATTCTTCCCCTCGCATAATTGCTTGTGGCGAATATAGAGTCGCTTAATAATCTCGTGGTGAGCAGGATGCATATTCTTGGAAGTGGCGTTTCTAGTATTGCCTGGGCGATGTGTTTAGGTATTTGTGTCTTGATATGTAGTGGTGGGAGCTCGTTACCGAGCCCTAAGCGATCAAGTATGGCCTTCCTGCTTTGGTGCGGGAGAGCCGACTTCGTTGCATTGTTAAGTGTGCTTCCTTAAGCTCGTCTAGGGTGTTGTACACTCCAATGTCCAGGAGTCTTTCGGAGGAGGTACAGTCCGGCAGCCCTAATGCAACCTTGTATGCGTGACTAATTATAGCTTCTACTTTGGTTTTTCACCGCCTGTCTGATTTTAGGTACGGGAGTGAGTAGACAAGCCTGCTTAGTACAAATGCTTGTACTATTCTGCACAGTGCTTTCTCCTTCACTCCCGTCTTTTTGTTGGCACTTCTTCTTGTTAGTTTTACTGTCATGTTGACGAGAGCCTTGAGTCTTTCTAATGTCTCCTGTAAGAATCCTGGGACTATTTCTTCGGTCAAACAGGTAGGCAGACCAAGGCCCATAAAGCCGCGCGCTTTTAAATTTGGCGCGAATATGTCCCTTGCGTTCGTCCTTTTATGGCTATTCCAAATTATCTCACCTAGAAGGTGTCGTAAATAGGAACAAATAAAGGTTCTCGAAACGTTCCTCGCTGGATCAGAGGTTGCTTCTCATTTGTGACAGGTGCAGACCTGCCGGGAGTTAAAGCCGTAGGTCTAGCAAAGAATGGGTAACGAGTGGTACTCTCGGGAAACTTATTGCACTCTGCACCGCTTTTTTTATCAACCTTTCGCAACATATCCCCGCGAATGTTTACTCCTGTTTTATGCAACAAAACTGATTACTGGAGCCCCGTAAAATTTTAATGATCCAACAGAAGCCACAAAAAATACTCAACGGATGACAAAAGAAGGCCAATGGAGAACAGCTAGTGTTTCAAGATCCCTTTCACATGTACCTTTCTTTTTCTGACATTACTTTTTTCATATGCAATTGAGCCAACAAATATGAAACAGCGGGCAGAAATCTCTACAGGTTTTGAAACGCATTTGTAGCCATGTTTTGTGAAGTTATTTCCCTGATTCATTCCTCTCGTCTTTGTTGCAGCGGTCAGTCCAGCATACGAGATCGAAGACGGTGGGTTGCACTAGTAGCTGTCTGTAAGCCCGTACTTCCGAAATGACGCCTGCTAAACGCCGAGAGGGAAAATATAGCTGGGGGAAAACCTTATGACGCACGGCTCTTGGCCTTCCTTTTAAATGACTGCCTCTTGTGACATTTATAATGCCTACAAAATTTTACATTTAAAAAAGAAAACATTCGCTCAAGCTTTAAAAGCGCATTTCATTCTCTTCTGTAAAAAGCCAATCGATTTTGGTCGAAAACGATTCCCATGGTATCTCAGAGGAGCAACCGCACAAAGGAGTCGAATTAGATAGCTGTTGAAGTGAGATACGCAATTAAGAGACCTTAGTTTGATCAGATTAGCTTCTCAAATTATCTTCTTCGGATGACTTCAATTAGCAAGGTACATTCTCTGCTATTCCATGCTCTTCAAGCGTGAATTCAAAGCGCTGCTTTTGTGTTCCATCTTTTGCACTCCAAGATAACTTACGTGATGATAAGACACTGGTGTAAATTACGTCTGCTTTTTAACCCCTCAATTTGTGAAGAGAGCACGGAGAAACATCGAGCAACAAAGGTTACCCTATTGTTACACCATGGTTCTTCTTGAATCATATTGTTTATTTCAAGCCAACGCCGAAACTTCATCTCCCGCGAACGCCCTTCTGATAATTTCTTGCCTGCATCTTTTTTTTTTCAGCACAAGGCCTCGGTACTCTCAGCGACCTCTGTTCCAATCGAAAAAGATTATTTTTTTAAAACGAAGCATCCAGAAAGCAGTCTTAACCTTAATAGCGGAGGAAATATTGGAGAAACTACTGAAACTGCCGCAGTGCCCGTATGTTGCGTTTTAGGGAACCATTGGGCCATCTTGCTGGTAACAATTATAAGGGCCATATATGTCTCCTGGCAAAAAATGCCCGCTCTCAAGCAAACAGTATCAGTCCAAATTATCGCAACGAAAAACGTTAATTTCGTTTCAACCATGTGAAGTTTTAACATCATCTGCAGCCACAGCAAGCGACACAAAACAACTGCAACCAACGTAATAATTCATTGCCACTGGAATCGGCGCTCCAAGGGTTTTTCAGGCGGTGAAGGCTGCACGGGAGATAAACAGAGCCATTCATTAACTCCTGTCATATCTTCCTTTTTATTGCTCTGTTCTTTACACGACATAATTCTTGGTCACGCTCCTAATTGCAGGCGGTGACACTGCTGCTGCTAGCCAATCAGTGAAGTGCTTCCTCATATGTGCAAAAAATGTTTTAAAACAGAGCAACATATCTCGTGGTAAGTTACCTTTCTTGCGGCGCGCTCTATTGAACGTTTCCAGGAGCACATTCAGTAGAAAACGTAAACGAAGTTCGAGCAAACTTCTTAGGTCGGGCAGTGTGTGTTGACACAGCCACAGTACAAAAGCTCTGCTTTATAAGCTTTCTTTCTCCTTTGAACTTTTAAGAGTGTAAGCTCTTACTCATCCCGTTTCGAGATTTCATGGGGTCTGCTACCACCCTGAGATCACAGCGCTATCTGTGGCAGCAATTATAAAACAGCACATCCCGCATTGAGTTTTGTAGCGCCATCTAAAATAACATTGTAGAAACAACCACCTGCCGCGTGCCAATGATCACGTCACGGTCCAATATGGTGGATAGAGGTGAAACTACGTGGCCGCCAAGAAGGCAGCGATTAAAATTGGTTGTGCCCTTCCATCTCGCTCCCCCCCCACCCCCCCCCCCACCAAAAAAAAAGCCTATAATGGGAGAAAAACTGTCCAGTTACGGCACCGCTATATGTGTATACACTCGTCGCTGCTGTTGCTGATATATATATGTACTCCGACAAGAAGGAGCACCCATCCGGGGACAGTTGTGTACCGAATTTGGTAGGCAAATAAAACCCTATCGGTTGTGGTATAGAAATAAAACCGCACTTAAATAATAGGTAAACATTGTATACATGCAATTACTAATTGAAGCGTTACCATATCGCACCGCAAGCCGAATTTTAGGCCCACCTTGACCTCCCCGAACGAAACAAATTTCGTTTGCGACGGCTCGACAACGGGCGCGTTCTTCTTCGCTTTCTTCCTGTAGTAAACCAAACAGCTAACGCTCGTTACTTCAACGTTTTCCAGACGGTGCGGCCTGTTTTTTTTTTTGTAATGTAACTTGTGCAAATCAGTGTCATATTGGCTGTGCTAAGAAGGAAACGTGATCCTTACGGTCGAGGAATGAAACTATTAGTATAGTTTTTCATTTCGACTTCTACTTTTTTGTTAGTTCGATACTCCTCCATGTTTTTCGCTTCTTCTCAAGCGCGCTCTTTATTATAATAAAACGCCTGCTGAAGCGAGGCAGTGTGGGGCAATGGTGGGCTCTTGCCTGTAAGCCATGTCGTCGTCCTCTCCTCCCCAGCCCCAGTAGAGGTTGGAGAAGCCGTTCACTTTGAGGAAGTGCTCCCGCTTGATGGCCAGCACACCGCCCACCAGCATCTGGTACGGAAGTCTGCGACAAACACACACATAGACCAGGAGGCATTAGGACCAGACCTCCCATTTACAAACCGAATGAAACAGGAACGCCGTGCGAGCTGGAGAATATATTCATATTTATTTTTTTATTTTTTGTCAGGGGCTTGTGTTCGCGCCAATACGCATTTTTCAGGTCAGATCTAGTTCTCGTATTTCTGTCTGCCGCAGTGTTTACGAAGCTAATAAATTCACTAAATAATGCATATGAGCAGTTATATGGTATTGTCTTCAATATTAATACCAGAGGCCGCATCCTGGAGGCGCATGCCAGACCGACAACCAGCCAGACCTCACCTGCTCCATTACAGTCTCTCATCCTCCTCCCCCAGAGGTCACATCATGGCGACATCCAAACAAAGTTCGGCCGCCAATTCCCGACAGCTTCTCCTGCCGTTCACTCCTATCCCTTGTTCCCCGAATTTCGCCGTTTACCAAACATATTGAATTTCGCCAGATACCGCCACGAAGCGCTTTCAGAACAGAGTGGAAGGCGACAGGCGCACACAATGTTAAACGCAAGACGACGCGCGTTGCTGTCTTCATCTTTCGTCAGCCTTTCGTAAAACCCCGCTGGGCAAGTCAGTAATAGTTTGAACACACTGAGAAAGTCCAGCTTGCTCCTGCAACTTATCTAAATGAACGCGCTGCTAGCGCACGTCAGGCGTTGTGAATGCTGGTTAATTTAGTTTTGGCAGACTTTTCTTCCTTTTTTTTCTGTTTTTCTCTTTATTTCTTCTGTTGTTTTCTTCTTTTTGAATGTTCTGCCCATTGTGAACATGACCGCTCTGACAACTTCATATTTCTTAGCCCCTTATACCAAGTCCCACAAGCCAGCTTCGACAGATATCAATATCGGCCGAGTTGGGAGAATCGAATAATATCGTGTTCTGCGCTAGGTTTGCGACTTTTACGTGCTGCGTAGAACTGTGTACCATGGCTTTGGTGTTCAATAGGACGTGCACTGCCTCTCATTTATCAATTATACGAGGTGTAGCTTAGTGCCCATTTGAGTCGTATCCACAGCAACCTGCCTACCTCGGCAATCTGCCCGCCGCGGCAAGCTCGATATTGTGTTGTGTGCTTCAATTGTTATTTGGCCTTTCATGCGTCGGGAATGATTTTAAAATAGGTTTTTGTTACATTATTCAGTATTATAAGTTGATTTCTTGGACTGCGGCAGTGTTACGAACTGACACGAATGGCTTGCGCCTGGAGGTCTTGACAAGCTCAGAAAAGTGTTGCTGCGAAATTGTGATCGAGATCAATATTCCTTCATTAATTCGAGTTGCTATTTAGCCTACGAAACCGTGTTTCGCTATCACTCATTTTCATGCCTCATCTCCCCCCCCAAAAAAAAAACAAATGTTATACGTGTTCTGCTACTAAAGTGTTCTCTGTGTTCTCTTAATAATAATAATTGGTTTTAGGGGAAAGGAAACGGCGCAGTATCTGTTTCATATATTGTTGGACACCTGAACAGTGCCGTAATGGAAGGGATAAAGGAGGGAGTGAAAGTAGAAAGGAAGAAAGAGGTGCCGTAGGGGAGGGCTCCGGAATAATTTCCACCACCTGGGGATCTTTAACGTGCACTCCTCCCCCGCCGCGGTGGCTCAGTGGTTAGGGCGCTCGACTACTGATCCGGAGTTCCCGGGTTCGAACCCGACCGCGGCGGCTGCGTTTTTATGGAGGAAAAACGCTAAGGTGCCCGTGTGCTGTGCGATGTCAGTGCACGTTAAAGATCCCCAGGTGGTCGAAATTACTCCGGAGCCCTCCACTACGGCACCTCTTCTTCCTTTCTTCTTTCACTCCCTCCTTTATCCCTTCCCTTACGGCGCGGTTCAGGTGTCCAACGATATATGAGACAGATACTGCGCCATTTCCTTTTCCCCCAAAAAACCAATTATAACCCGGGAACTCCAGATCAGTAGTCGAGCGCCCTAACCACTGAGCCACCGTGGCGGGTTCCGTGTTCTCTCGTGTATGTTTTTGTTTCCGTTTCGACGGATTTTTTTGTGGCTGAGAATTACAAAATTATCAAAAGGTGCTTCGTAATCACGATGTTGAGAAAAGTACAGCTTCCTTTTTTGCTGGGTAATCGTTCCCTAATGTGCGATATTCCGTCTCTACAGTCATGGTGAAATGACCGTAATCAGGCACTTTTTCGAGTCTTATGCTGTGCCTTTTCGGCAGCTTTCTACAAATATGCGCAGAAGCAAGAAAAAAAATACGGTCAACTCCATACCCCTTCCCGACTTCCTCCTGATCTCTTCCATCGCCCCGTTGAGTTTATTTCGCTTTGTACTGGGCTGCGTCCTTCCTTTCCTGCGTTCGTATGGCTGGGCGCAATTGCAGCAATGTCCTGCGAAAGTGCTTCTGTAAATCGAGGTCTTTCCGGGCCAATGATTGCCAACGAGTTACCGTAATTTATCTCTCCGCTTTTTGGTCCTACTTGGTTTTCACAGAGTTTCATAAGAGTGCTCAAGTTAACAGCTCTGGCGAATGCTAGTGTAATAGTCGTTGTTGCAAGAACCTCCAGCGTGTATTTTCTTTTTGTGCTGTGAAAACAAAAGCCTAAGTCAAAGGCATCAGCGCCATAACGACGATTTCTCGTTGGCCTGGGAGAGCTGTCTTGTGCGGTACTATAGTGCGTGAAACTGAAAGTGGAGTGGTTGCTCAAGAATAAGGATCATTAGCCTTGAACACGTTTACCATACAAGCATGTATTTTTGCTCAATTACTCAAGACTTGGAGACACTTCGGCGCTATGGCGCGGAAGGAGAACAGCCGCTAAATTTAGCGCTTGCTCAAGATTTGCGCCTCCTGTCACTCCGTTGCCGCATTGTTAGCGAACTGCTCAAAACAGCTGCACTCACTGAGTGCGTCGGTAGAAGCTTGTGTAATTTCCAGTCGTTCCCTAAGCTTTTTTATGATAACTATGGCATTACTCAGGGCTGTGAGATGTTCATGTTTCCACAGTATGTTTCTTTCTTTTTCCGACAGGAGTTCTAGGACATTTCTTTTGCTTTTAAACTTTCGGTTCCTGCCGCCTCTGGTTTTCCATTTGTTGTTTTCACTACAAATTTTCTTCTTGTCAAATTCATTCGTTTAAAGTCTATGTTACTGCATGACAACAACGTGTGCAGGTGCAAAAAAAAATTTCAGTTTAATAAGGAGCACTGTGGGGATGTATCTGCATTTACTTATCTTTTATTTCTGCTAAGCTACCAAGTTAATGTTCAACTCTAGCGCTTATAGACTCTCGTAAATGAGGGCAGAAATTAGCTTCCATCAAAATTTGAGTTCCTGCCGTATCAAAAACAAAATTGTCGTTTCCAATACGCTTCGATTCAACGGATGCAGTGAATACTCTTTGTGTTGTTTATTCACGCAGCGCTGTATCCAAACTTTGATTACATTTCGATTCTGTGGTCAATGATAAAGGTGTTTTATATATTCTTTTTCTGACGCAATGCTCCAGGGTTGTCACAACAAATACACCTCGTGGTTTCAATCTGAAAACGGTACTTTTTTTCGCATATTATATTGCCTCTTTCCCAACTCCACCCCTCGCCTTTGCACATTTTAATCAGCGGCGTCCTATAATAAGAAGCAAAGAGATTTCTGCTGAGCACAAGCAAAGCTTATTGCGACATAATTCTTCAGATCTCAGAAAATTAACCCTCGCTGATAGAAGCCGTGTTGACGAGCTTGCAAGCATTACATATGTCAATGGAAGTGAGACTTTTCCGCGCGTTAACAGTCGTGAAATCATGAACAGTTGACTTTCACTTGTGAAACATTAAAAAAAGTTGCTTGTGGCAAAATCTCGGCATCACTGGCGCCACAAAACCAAGAAGTGTAAAGAAGAAAAAATTGTGTAGAGTGCACATGAAAAAAATTTCGTTCGGGGAAGCAATAAGCATGTATCCTCTTCCATACGGGCATATCACTTGCCTGAGATCCTCGACCAGGCTTGGATGTCTACAGGCATAAGTTGTTATAATACCGCACAGGTTTTATTACCACACGTGATACCACCTTGTCATCGTTACGAAATACCAAAGTTGCATTTCACCAGTTTTCCAATTTAATTGCGAAATTTAGATGAGAAAGCCGGTCCTATAACGGACTGCATACGTTTGCATCCTTATAATATTGAGTGTGCTGACAGGGTGATCTCCAAGTCTCTAGTGACGCAGTAAATGAATGCGGTCAAGGCACGCGTCAAACCTCGGCATTGAGGAGCTAACTGAAATATGCGCAACACCCAGGCCATCTGACAACAGTTCCAGAAGTAGAGACACCGGTCATGCACGTATTTTATTGTTAACAGAAGTAATAATACGGCAAAGAAATCTGAGAAATCTTATCAAGACCGCATCTTTCAGGGCAGACGGCAGCCGCGGTGCATTGGTGCATGATGCCATGGTCTATTTGTTCGTGTTACGCAACCGCCGACTTAACATGCTTGACGAAGCTTCGTGGCAGAATATTGTGTCCCTGATTACGGGACACAAGGGACTCAAGGGACTCAAGGGCCATATGTTCTGAAACAATCCTTCTGCCAATCCATATTTTTTTTAATTTTGCCCTTGATCCGCCCTGCCTTCGTCACTAGAGCCTAGCAAATGGCGCTGCTCGCTTAAATTTCTGTCATAACGTCAAAGGCGGCAAGTAGCAACGGCTGCAATGCGCCAGTATGAATCGGGTGAATGGCTGTTAGAAAGTTAGAAATTAGGCATCAGAAAGTTTGGTGGCACCAAAGGCATGGTGCTGAGATTGACATTCCCATTTTAACCAGAGTGCAGCGATTAGTTGAGTGTTGTGATTGCACACTCACGTGTAGTTGAACTTGTCGATGGCGACCGACATGTGGCGGGGACTGGGCGGACAGGAATACATGTTCCTGTCGTCCTCAGGGATGAGGTCCACGTCGTGGAACACGAAGCAGTGGTAGTCGGCGTCGCGGAACGCCTCCCTCACCCCGGCGTTCATCAACACACCCTTGTTGAACGTGTCGTTGCCGTACTGCGGGAGCGGGCCGGAAAAAAGAAGCAAGCGGCATTAGTGCCCTGTTGAAATTGCGTCGAGCCTAGCTGGTATCACAGCGATCGAAAAACTCATTAGAGCCATTAGCGCACACCTTAGGAGACTGTCACTGAGCGAGTGCTCTCCGCCATACGCAGCATCAACGTGGATGAAACGAAAGCATAAAACACAAAAATATAAGCTGCTGGAGAGCAAATACAGGTGGGGTTCGTTAAAACTTCCAAAGTCCTGTCTCTGTGCCCTCGAACTGAAACTCACCTGAGAAAGTACGGGAAAGTTGGGAAAACACGACACAGTACAAAACACATTGTTGCTTTGCGTTCTCTAACGTTTAATGTCGAATCACATTAGCTGGAAGTTTACTGGCGTGACCCGCCGCATGCCCAAGGCAATGGAGCTTAAGGCTCAACCTCTTAAAGACCTCAAACATCAGAGCTTAAAGATCGACCTCTTCTTCGATCAGATTTTAGATCAGAAAGCGGGCGAAAGGAAGCGAAATCTTGCAAGCCGCATTTTTTAGAACTGTGCAGCACAACCCACCAAGCGTCCTGAGTTAGAGTATATTTAACTACATATGGTTATTCGTCTTATGTTTTAAAATTGTTTTCACCTTAAATTCCTGCGGGAGAATAATTTTAGCAGCAAGATACATATGGGGGCAAAACCCCAAACTGTGATGCTCTTTAGGATCTAAAGTAATGATAATGGCAGTTTTGCTTGCTCCAGACCTCTGCTCTTGTTTTACCGCTCTCTAGGATTGTCTGAGCGGGTGTAGGAAAAAGCGACCCCGGAAAATATGCCCCGGAAAACAGGTCCCGGAAAATGGTCCCCTGAGGAACAGCCCTTTAGGAAAAAATGTCCCCAAGTGAAAAACTACCCAAAGAATGAATTCTTCCTGGAACCCAGTCGCCAAAAGATTGCCATGTTTATTGGACTCTTTCTTCAATTTGAGAATAGATGTGAACCTGAAGTATTTTAGCAGTACCAGATTTTTTCCTAGATCGAAAATGGCGGCATTTTTCGTAGGGACCTTTTTTACGGGGACCTTTTTTTCGAGGACGTATCTTCCGGGGACGTTTTTTTACGGAACCCTGTCTGAACACACAAAAGGAAAGAATTGTCTGCCAATTGGTGCGGCGAAGCCATGAATAAAGCTCTAAAGAGCATCAATCAGCGCCGGAGTCAAAAGCGTGTTGGTCTCACTACAGACGCCCACCACAGAACAGTAACGAAAGTGGGAGAATGTGAAGGACAAAAATGAACTCGCTGGCTTTAAACCCCAGGCGCCGCCCTTTTTCCCGGCAAGCAAGGACGGCTTAGAAGCAGCCGTGAATTGTCAACGAAACAATCTCTCTTCGGTGTGACCTGCAATCACGTCCAAAACTTCGTGTCCACGTAGTTGGAACCAAGCCAAATCGTATGTCTATTCGACAGGGAGGAGGAAAGAGAGTAACAACCGTCCCTCTAAAGCAGGAAAAGGTTGCGAAAAAGGCAGGTAGTTGAAAATAATCGCGCATCCAGGTGATACGAAAAGCCTGGCTGTAGCACTGCCTAGTCTGTAGCGAGTCATGAAACAAAACAGTATTGGATCTTGTTTGCTTCTAATGTTAGGCGAGCCGATAGTCTCAGAAAGATTGTGTGGGTGCCCATGGAGCTAAATGCGCAAGCACTTACTGCAGGGCTACGTATTATCTTGATTTTTAAAGGGCGTGTCATTTTGCTCCCTGCACTGTACTCATTTCGCCCCAGGCATTGGGGCAAAATGAGACGTTTAGATTTTTTTATTGCGACAAAATTATGGAGTGTTCCTGGCGGAAGCCACGACTGTGCCATATAATTGTACTATATATCTGTTCATATGAATGAGTAATAAACACAAGGCGACAATTTGCAAATTTGTGACCCGTTTTGGCTCACTCTACCCTAATTAGTATCCTTTTGTTTACCATATTTGTTTTGCTACATGTACTAGTTGGTAACCAGTACTAATGCGTCAAAGGCCTTTCCGGTGAAGTCTTTTAGGTGAAATTCTTTAAGATGAAGGCCTTCAGGAAAGGCCACACGACATACGCGTACATGTAAAGCGCTGATTTAACCGAACCACCACGTCACTTCGGGCTTTTCGTTCTGGTTTAGCTGGTGTCACTTCCGGTCTGATGACGTCACTTTCTGGTTCGCTTCCTGTTCGCATGGCGTCATTTTTGGTTCTGGGACCATTGTGACGTCACACTAAATTTTCACGGGCAGTTTCGCGGTCAACGCTTCGTTTAATTCCTGATGAGCCATATAAGGCTTTCGCATTAAAGGCACTAGAACTTTTCATTAAAACCAAGAGGACAAGAGAAAATGGGCTCACGCTGTTTTCTTTTTCTTTTGTGGAAACATTTTTTTCACTCAACTACAGTCATCGGGCATAACCAAAGCAGTTTGTTGTGCGCCAATAAAGAACTGTAGTTTACCGGGCCTCTTCGTTAACGGCGCGGTATATCATAAGAAATGGAGTTTTACCGAACAACTGAGTCCACGCGCTTGAAAAGCAATCACGGGGCCCACTTGCGCTCTCCTTGCGTGCCGCTCTTTTTGTTCTTATTGCTTGCGCGTATAGCCGCTTCAGTCTCGGTGTTTAAGCGCGTTTCTTCGTCCATGTGGCGTCCTTCATCTCAAGTTTATTACTCGCGGGCTCCGTTCCGTCGAGAAACCATCAACTGCCAGCGCAAAGCCATTCCTCCCAATGCAATAAACCACTCCACTATATCGCTACAGTCCATTTCAAGCTGGGCCTTTCTTGTCCCTTCTTGGCCCTTCGAGTTTTTGCGTCTCAAGAAAATGATTACCGAGTCGAGACTACGGTTGTTTCCGTCCTTTACTTAATCGCTTTATGTAGCACTTGGCTGTTTCAAGACCAGCCTGCAAAACATTACCGCTTCCCACACCTACCATCTGCACAGTGCTTTCTTGCCAGTTCAACAGAAACAACCCCCTAATATAGAGTCTGCCTTGAGCCTTCAACGCTTCGAGTTCCTCGAAGTTGTTAGGTGGATGGGACGCCTTACAAAAAATCGGTAGTAGGAATAAGAGTGCGTTCAGTTCATTTCAATCAATCCCCTAAAACGAGTATTTGCAGAGCTTGTCGCCAACAACGGTTATGTTTAAACGTTGCCTCATTTAGAGATAATGTTTTCAAAGTTACTCACGTGACTAAAAATTTAATGAAGTCAAAAAATTGTACACTTGAATTACATGGTCCTTGCCCTCTCTCCTCATCTATACACTGCGCGCGTGCCTCAGTTTACTTAGACAATTCGCTGTGTCTCACTGAAAGCTACTCTAAAGCTTCGTACCTTCTGTGCATACACATGAGCTTAAAAGCTTCACCAAACACCCATTACTTCAAACTCGAACGCGTATTTCTTGGGAGTCTAGACTCCGGCGCGCAACGTTAAGTCGGAAAGGAGCACACACCTGCTCGACGACGTATATGCGGTACGAGAGCAGCTGCCTCCTGAGAATCGGGTGCAGGTGCCTGAGAAGTAGGAGCAGGTGCAGGCGCCGATCCCGGTAGGGCACCACTAGGGCTACTCGGTGGCGAGCCGCACAGTCCGCCGGGTTCCACAGTCCGCCAATCGAAGATGATGACGCCGTTGGAGCTGCACCACTGATGGGCGTCCTGGCGGTCTGCGCAGCTGCCTTTGCTGAGCGCTGTGCTTGGCGCCGCTTCGGTCGCAGGTCCAGGTCTACTTGCACGCGACCCACTGCGGAGATTAGAGGGGATGTGCTCTAAGACTGATGTGCGACAAGCTCCCATATGTCATTCAAGGGAGTGATTACTCATTACTAAGTACCGTCTTTGCCAAAAGTAACCGAGCACCGGCGGTTTGTTTCTTAGCGATGTAGCGAAGCATTTATGGCAGCCCTTAAGCTCGGCATCTGAGTATACTAAAATGAACCCTTGTACGCACGTTCTTACGTCTTTCGATCTCTAGGGGTGCCGTACAGGGTCCGTTACACGGTTGAGAAGCAAAAGCCTGTTGCTCGGTTACTTTTGGCAAAGGGGGTATATGAGCACAGCCATGCATTTTTTTGCAGCCGTACATGGCTACATAACCATTAATGTTCAAAGCCTTTTTTCTTAAAAGCTTCTCACCCCAAAAAAATTCGTCCTGATCCGATGACCACAGGCCGTCCAGGGCAGTCGCTTTACCAAGAAAGCTAACCAGGACTTCTAGCAGTTGGAAGGGTGAGGAAAAATTCATCAGCAATTCGAAATGAGAACAGAGGCCTTTTTCCCACTGTGGGACAAAGGCCTCTTCCATATTTCTCCAATTAACCCTGTACTTTGGCAGCCGCGGCCATCTTGTCCCAGCAAACTTCTTGATCTCATCCACCCACTTAACTTTCTGTCGTCCCCTGCTAGGTTCGGGTTCTCTTGGAATCCACTCCGTTGCCGTTAACAAGTATGGGCTATCATGCCTTCACATTACATGCCCTGCTCAAGCCTATTTGTTCTTCTTGATTTCGACTACGATGACATTAACCCGCTAGGATGACACTAAGGCGTTTGTTCCCTGTCTGACTCTGCTCTCTTAAAGTTAATTTTGATGGAGACCAAAAGCGAAAATTCCCGCGTGCTTTGCGACGCAAGTGCAATTTAAATAACCCCGGATGGTCGAAATTAATCTAGAGCCATCCACTACGCCGTGAGCATTATTCAACGTGCAGCTTCGGGAACGCAATAAATCGACGCATCACTCACTGCGATTAAAACGAGGGCCGTACGGGAAGTAATTATAAACAGTTTTCTTATGCGCAAGTATCTAAACGCACAGGAGTCGATGTTTAGTGGTACGCGGCGCTATCTCTTGTACAATCAGTGATAGCCGTTTGGCACCATCAGGATAGGTCATCTCCCCCCACCCAATGCATTATGGCAAATCGCTGTCCGCGACGTCTCGCATCGTCAATGTGCAGTCTAAGAATTTCTCACGCGTGAGGAAATTTCGGCCTCGAAAATTCGTGACAGGCTTCACTATGCTCATGGCGCCGATAGCATTGTATCAAGATGGGCCATGCATTTTAAAGACGGCTAGACTAACATTGAATAGAAGCCTCGGTGTGGTCGCCCTCGGCAGCCACAACTAGATGCCAACAATGATACAACAAGGTCCAAAGAATACTGGTGAGTTACAATAACCTAAGGAGCACTAAGGCTTGAAATGGCCACAGTGCCATTTCGAAGATTGGTGGAAGTTTAGGTAACCGGATCATTTGTACCCGCTTCGTTGCACGCGTAATAACCTAAAGCGCAAAAGTCCAACGCCTCACACTACAGTATCCCAAGAGTAGTATCTCACACTCGAAAAAGCGGAGAAAACTGACAAAATGGCGTGGGAACTCCTTCCGCACCCGTTTTGCTGCCCTGGTATGGTTCCTTTGAACTTTTACATGTTTGGACTTTTGAAGGATAAAATATGAGACCAACGAAACTTCAAAAGAGTTCCTTGCATCAGTGCACCCGTGTCTCTACAGCGCTAGAACGGAGATCTATCGAAGAAATGTTTCAAGTTTTCCGATGGGCGCGAGTATTGCGAGCGCTTAAAATGAATATGTGTGGGAAATGAAGAAAACTTTCAAAATTAAAGTGACAAAGTTTCGTTTTAAGTAATGCAGCAGAATCAATTATTAAAAAAATTTGCTCATTAGTTTCAGTATGACCCTTAAGTTGTTTTTTTTTCTTTGTCCTTATTTACGCCTCGGGCGAGACAAGTTCGTAATGTGCTGCAGAAGCAAAACTGATCTGCACAAGTTGGCGAGGATTCAGACTTCCTCCCTTCTATGCGGCAACATTTGCGCGTCTGCACTACAGAGCTCGAATGAAAGCAATCCAGTTCCAATCTCACCTGGATAAAAATAAAGCCTACCTGAGTCCTCAGAGTCACGCGCTTGTATACATGGCCATGTGTAACGTACACTGCCCGCACGGCTGCTGCTCATGTACCAAGATTGATTGTCAACGTAATCAACATGACCTTCCAAAGATAGAAAAAGAAAGATGGCCTTGATTGAATACAGCACTTGGCAAATGAGGGAAATCCACATCAGCAGCCACTGCCTTTATTTCTTTTTCAGCCTCTAATCGTGTTACGCCGGAAGGCCGGGGGGGGGGGGGGGGGGGGGGGTAGTCATAGGGAGTAAGAGAAGAACTGGGGCAGGAAGTGGATGTACAGGAAAGAAGAAAATTCTCGAGGTTGATTTCCCCTGGTGGGTCAGAGCACGGAAGTCGTCTTCTGGACACGGCTACACTACCAGGCACAGCCCACAAAGTACAGATAAGTCCCATACGCGCGTACTCGGCTCAGATTTGTGCTTCTTCTAGTGTCACCAATCTGGTGCACTTGGCAAGCGTAGCTTCCAGGAAGACGGCGGCAGAATTTTCCCTTTCCGTGGTTTCCACATCGTGCAAACTCTTGCTTCTGACTGTACACATTCTTCGTACTCGAACTGCTTCCTACGAGGGCGCAAAACTCCTAAACGAACACGCCCAGCGGCGAACAACGATGATAATCGGCAAAAGAATGTTCAGCGCGAATCTAACTAGATGAACATTCCGTCTCGCAGGCAGACGCGTGGTGTGAGACAGTCGCAATATGTCTCGAGGCCTGTGAAGGATCGAAATTAAATTCGGAGCAGCGAACGAGTCACGTTTCGAAGGTGACAGTCGGCGGGCCAGAAAATCGGCGCCGCACCCACGCCAACAGTTGTAATTGGATTCACGGCGGCCGTCACCGCTTTAATCTCGCACAGTGATTGCGGCATCAGAACCCATGGTGCGAGGGGGCCATATTGAAAGCGCACGGGCGCGGATTCGGACGTCAGGGAAGAGGCGGTTCGTTAAGCGCTTCAAGTGCTCGTTATCAAGCGTGAAGTGGAAACCCGTGGCGGTTGTACGGAGTTCAGTCCACGGTTATGAGCCAGCGTGGGCGCGCGTGCTGAGGAACGCGGCAGTTTCCACTCATAATTATGTCCTTTCGGTGCGCGATGTTTGCGCACGTTGAGGAAGTGCGGATGTCTTGAATGCCAGAGTGAGAGCCAGTTGTTTTTTTTTAATATTTTACCTGTGTTTGCGTCCGAAGCACCTTTGCACACCATCCTTTTCAAATCAAATACGCGATTTCTGAAGCTGGAACATGCTACCGTGAACGACACAGTCGTGCCTAAGAGTTCAATTGTTACAAGCTGAGAAATGCGCTCGCAAAACTGGTTAACGCGGACCTCGGTGTTCCTACATTCCATCCCATTTGGCGAGGTGAGTGGATGTGAAGATGGGGGAATATTTGTTTTTTATCTCATTAATAACGTTGGCAAGGTAACAAGACTGCAGTAAACACCCCCTTTCTCCCGCATCACTAGGTAGCCTAAGTACAAAATCTTCAACAACAAAAAAGCAGTAAACTGAGGATCAGGAGCCCACAGGACAGCAGCACCTGTCGCACTCAGATTTCCTTACTTCTGTCTGCCTCAGCGCTACGTGTAGCGCCATGTCGCAATATAACAAAACAAATCCGGGGCGCAGCGAGCAAATCTTTCACCTTAGACCTGCTCGTTCGCGATGCATATAGTATTGCCTTCGCTAAGGCACTATAAAGAAGGAACGCACGCAATCACGAAAAGCAGCTAACAGCGGCGCTCGTCTCAAGACTACGACAATCTCCTCAGTAACGAACGCCGAAGCTGTAGTTTCCGTTCGGCCAAACTACCGACTGCGCAGAGACATGACCTCGTAGGATCTCAGCTTTCCCGTTCTCAAATTCTTCGCACGCTCACACAAAAGCTGTCTCTCGAAGATTTGTACGAGTCTTCGGTAATGAGGTCTGCGAGATTCTTGAAACGGTGTCTCCCAAACTGACTTCTTTTTTGCTTTGTGCTTCCATAGCCGCCTTGACACTTCGTGACATTGCTTGTTCTTTCGCTGCTGTTACTTGAACCGGTGTCTACTGGGGCTCTGGGTTCATGGTAGAACTTCCAGCGCGAAACTTCAATCCGACTCACAGCTTGTGCGCAGTACAGAATTTATAGCGAGGTGCTTAAAAGTCAATAAGAAAAATAGTTTCCCCCTCGTGCGCGAGGTACAGAGGAAACAACGGCTTTGACAGCGGCTCTGAGACGCGCACACTTAGAGAATCCGCCGCCTGGCACGCATAGCACATTCCACTCCTCTACTAAGGTTTGTTACGAGAACCGGCAAATGCGAATAACAAAGAAATCTCTTGAAATTTCTTTAGTACCCACCGATTTAGTCGATGTCAGTGTCATTCTTCGCGACAGTGGAAAGCTTTCGTGCTATCTCCTACCCGCAGACTGTTATGTTGAGGAATTTTTGCTCATCAATGTAATGGCTATGAGACACGTAGTCGTGGAAAGCTCACTCAGTAGCTGGAAGAAGCATATGGCTGCGCGGGGAAAAGGTGCGTTGATGTTGGTGCTTGATCACTTGGCTCAAGGAAAACTCGGTAGCATTGTAACTTTTGTGAATAGTCTAATTATTAGTAGTACCGAGGGTTATGTATGATCGGCAATGGAGGCGAAGATTAACCTTCGGGTGTATTTTGCAACGCTTCATTTTGTTTTCGTTCCATCTCCTCCACTCCCGTTGGTCGCTGAGTCCTGATGACGTTGGCCCTGGCGATGACGTCATGCACCCCCTGATGTCACTTGCATAAACGCACGTCCTGTCAGTGGCACACTAGCGTACCGGAGTCGACGCCGACGTATGACGGAGTACGACTACGACACGTTTGACACGCCTGACGAACTTTATCACCGCCATCCCGGAAAAGAAACATAAGGGTGGTGAAATGAACCACATTCTATGATTTATAATTGCCTGTAACACTTGATACAATAGTGGAAGCGCCAGCGATTGCATTCAGATATACAGTAAAACACTAAGCTTATCGCCGGCCCTTTACGGCATAATTTCGCATCCGTTATTTCGGACCATCTGGTGTGGTGTAATAGGCACATCCACGTGCTATTGCCTGCGTAGACTCAGTTGTGCCATCTTGCTATGCCTCTTAAAACACTGTAGAAAAGTGTAACCCACTAAAATTACTTCACAGCACCTTTCTCACTCTTCGAATAGCTTGTTAGAGTAGGTCATTTTGGCTGCTTAGAACGACAACGAGAGTAACGCGCGAATACTGCATGCGAATATTGACAAACTTGAGCAAAGCTGTGACAGAATTGTCTCCGTTTTTGTTTTCTAGAGCATGGGCACGTAGAGAAATCTCTCAAAATAAGTAGTGTTGAGGTTAACACAGTGACTCATTGTAACTAAGGACTCTTGCGTTAATCTGTGCCACTGTGGGAATGGTATCCACGTGCGCCTTCCAGTGAGCTGTCCCGAGAATGTTTCCTGTGTGCTGATGGGTCTCTTAGGGGGCGTTTTAATGGTAGGAAGGGTACCGTAGTTCTCCGCACCGATAAATTCGCGAGTTTTTTTTTTTACCTTAGAACACAGGTGCTCGCTTAGGCACAAAAGCACGGGATCAAAAAGCTACTTCTGTTTAACCGGTTGTAATATCAGCAAGGTGTCGTTTCCATGCAACAACCCCTCTCAAATGTCTTCAAAATCTACACCCCAAACGCCGATGCCATTGGCTTCATTGCATATCTTTTCGGTCGCACTCTGAAAAACAACAGAAACAAAACACGCCAGATGAAAAATTTTTGGGTGGTGTAATCCTCTCCCCGGTGTGCTCTAAACGTGTGTGCTCTAGTGCGCTCTAACACCAGTGTGCTCTAAACGTGGCCCAAGCTTGATATATTTATGCAGTGTTGTTTGCTTGACAATGACTGGCCCTGCTTCCCACCGCTATTCTTCTTGTAATACCTAGTGATAGCTTTTTGACCCGCCCCTGGCGCTTGACGCCTTAAATCACGGCTGCGTTCTTTCAATCAAAGCCGTTCGATTGAAAAAAGAATAGAGTCCAGCAATGTTAGCGGCCGCTGTTCTTAAGTCTTACTTTCTGCGCCGTTTTATTTTGCCTCAAACTGTAGAACGCGAAGTTCCAAAACGCCTAGGAAGTCATGTTCTCCTCTTTTATGGCTGTTTATAAAAAAAAATAGCCCTCAGTGCACTCTGCTCACAACGACTTATGAAGTAAAGCTTTTTGTGAACTTTGATTGGTCGTACCAGCATTTTGTCTTCATTTCGTCCGCTGATTTTGCGACATTTTTCACACTAAATATTCATTAGCACTGCTATGTTACATCGGCATGACAAGAGTCAAGTGGGTTTCGAAGGATCAGAGAGTGTTTATTAGATAGCCTCAACGCAAATGTGTTGAAGCTTAGTAAGTTGCTTTGCTTTCTGTTTAACTTTTTTCGCGCTTGCGACTACATTGCGACTAGCAGAATATTCAGGGTTGTCAGCTTCAGGACTGTCATAAACGCAGTACCAGCGATGAGCTGGCCTAGAGGGATCCATTAGTAATCGTCACATAGCAGTGATAAGGCGACTAATGGCGCCACATTTGACAAATGCTAATGGATATCGGTGTCAGTTGCAATCAGGTAGCGGTAGTTTGAGAGCTAAGGTTTGATGGCAGAGCGTCGTTTGGCAAAGCCAAGGCAATCCCGGGGAATGCGGGTTATGTATAGCCACGCGTTCTCAATGCAAGAACATTGCAGGAATTCGGCCTACATTTAGGTCTCGTAGTAATTGCGCCCACCATAGTACCAATTATAATCACTTTATCTAAACAAAAATCATTGTCAGATCAGTACGCTCTGTATTTTGGTCCTCATTGTAACGGCTGGCTATCACGAGGTGTCATCTTAATTCATGCACCGCGATTACCAAGAATGTGGAGAGAGTGTGCCATGATTGCGGGCGCCGCTTCCGTTCTGCACTGCTGAAGTCAATATCTGAACTCTAGCGCTACCTCCCACACCCACTTTCCCCCTCTCCCCTCCCCCTCTCGCTTACGCAACTCTCATCTCGCTCAGTGCCTCAAGCGAAAGGGGCGTAATGAATGAAGTCTAGAAGAGTGCGGTGAGGGGCTAGTTGGTACGACATTATGAAAACAATGAATAACTGCGCAAAAAGGACGAGACAAGAGAGAAGAACCACACGTCCCGTGTGGTTCTCCTCTCTTGACCCGTCCTTTTTGCGTAGTTATTCATTGTTTCCATGAGGATGTAAGGCCATTATAAGTGCTTTATTACGTCATCAAGGACGGGTCTGTTCGTGAGCGCACGCTTGCGGTGTACGGTACCGAAAGAAACCTCAGAACATATGGCGCTCGTACAGACACAAGACGTGAATTACGTCGGTCAAGGACATTCTATCGATCCAGACGAAGCAGTGACATTTACGTTGCAGGCAGGCTTTACGAAAGAACATTCGTTACGACATTCCCTAGTTCCCTCCGCGCCTTCTTTTGCTCTTTGGATGGGATTCGGACAGGAAACTAGCTTTCCTCAATAAAGCATTAGTGCGCAAGTTTTCTTAGTCCGTCCAATTGCTCCGTTCTCTTCCATATCTATTTTTTTTCCGGATCACTTCGTTACGCGCGACTTACAAAGCATTTTCCCTCACAGCCGCCAAAGTTTAGGCGATTAGTTTAGGTTTCAATTTTACTGAGATTACAGAATGCGACAAGTAAACAATATCGATTAAGTACGTTGAATATAACAAAGGACATTTAAAGCGATGTGAAAATGTTTATGGGCGATCAGTTGGAGTGATGCGAAGGAAATGCGACAGCGTTTTTCTTTTATAATTACGGTTAGATTCCAATTAAGATTCTATTCCGTTTTTGTCTATTGCAGTTCTGACTCTCTTCTTGTTTCCTTTCTATTCGTAGTCGCTTTTTTATTCATTTTTGCTGTGTCATTCTTAGTGCGGCCTCTCCGTTCCCTCCCCTTCAATTAGAAAGGTCGTACCTCTCTCGTCAACTGCCAACCGTGGCCGGTGGAGAGAGGAAAATTTTTTCTAAACACTAACGGCCACCTGTTTCCTACCATGGTCTTCAGATGTATGGAGACACCATAAAAGTGGATTTTTTGCTTCAATTATGAACTGGGAATCGTGAGGTTTGACGTTCCGAAGCGACAGATGGGCTTTGAGAAACACAGCAGTGTAAAGCTCCGGATTAATTTAGGCCATCTGTGGTTCTTTAACGTGCGCTGACTTCGCACACCATGCGTGCGTCTTTTGTGTAATTAGTTTGAACTTTCTAAAATACGGGATTACGTCGTCCAGAATCTCTGGTATTCTAAACATCAAACACGTATGATGAAGAAATTATATGGGTGGTAATGCTATTAAAACGGGCGCGAAAAATCAACAATCCTAATTGGACTTCCTCTGAGCACATAATGAACAATATATTAAGTTTCTATTAAGCAGGGGCACTGAGTGCAGTTAACAGGCTAAAGGTGATTTTTCGAATAGCTGTGTTTTGAAGATGTCAACGCGATAAGCGCTGGCTATGGAACGCGTTACCCAAGACAATTAACAGTAATTAAGACGGCTATGAAATACTGCATATTGAAGTGACTGAACAATATTTTGCTATAATTAATGACTCTTTGTAATTAGTGGCCATATGCCAACTGCAAATGCTTGCTAATAGATTTAGCGTGAAGATTAAATTTTGCATGGAAATCGAGTGTCACGCCAAGAAATGCCGCAGAATCAGACGGAAGATATGGTTTTCTAGTTACACATTAAGAATGGTGACAATTCGCTTGCGTGTGGAACGCAATACCATAAGGTTAGTCTAAGCTGTTGTTATTTGCAAAACATTCCAAGAGTTCGCAGCGCGAACTTCAGAGGCGCCGTATACAACTTCACAAAAGAAGAAAACTAAAAAATAAAGTACTGCATGCATTGAAATTTGGGGGATAAATATAGCGCCCAGACATTCATCTAATTCAATTAGATAAGGCTCACTCATCCATCAGAAAGCTTTGCATTAGTTCCCTATATATCATAAATATAGTCGTTTCATCGCACATAAATTGCATTCCATAACGCTCATGTACCTTTAGCAAACTCAATATTCAAAACTATTTGTTGGGAAATTTTTCGGAAGAAATAGACATTAACGCGCCACTTCTTGACATTTATTGAAATTTTGCAGCCGCGAATCATATATTGATTAGATGCAGCCTGCCTCGTGAAATGTGCCGTTTTCAATGGTTGCCGATTTTATGTCACCCCTTCTAATAATGTGGCAATCGCAGCTTTACAGTTCGCAGAAAGTGAGGTTTGTTTTTGTTTATGGAAACATTTGCTCGAGATGCCTGATCCTTGTGGAACATTACGCAGAAAATATGCAGCTGTTGTCCCAGCCTTTGGGCTTTTCGTGATAAGGGCACTCGCAGGAGATATCCCGCACCACGCGAAGAAAAATATACTTTTTGTTAAACGTTGTATTATCTGAGCTTTTTTTCAGAACGGCAGTCTATTTCATCATTCACCATGTATTTATCACGCATGAGAACCAATATCATGCAGAGCTTGTACAAGCGCCGCTGAAATGGAATATAGCCCACACAGCCGAGTTCACTTTTGATGAACAAAAACCAGAAAGGCGGTGCTAAGATAAGCGTGAATGTTGATAGATAAAGAAAAGTGGAAGAGAATAAACACACATACCACGGCTTCACCGCAGAAACCGGACAATGGTGTGAAAATGAAAAAAACTAACAAAACTCTTTTTTCTTGTTTTTTTGTGGAGTGTATCCCCATTTCTGTTTGCCTTTTGCATTCCCCATTATGTATTTGTGTTTCACCCCTCATGTATTACCCTCAAACTGAGGGCCCTCCTTAGAATCATGAATTAAATAAATAAACACTTCAACCATCCGCCTTTCGAATATAATATCTGATCGCTCACAATTTCGCTACAACAGAAGCAAAAGGTCAATAACATACGCACTACATTAAGAACCTAAATATAGTAAGCGTACCAAATTCCAACGTGTAGTCACGGAAGCTTTTTAACAGCAGCGCTGTACCCCTCGATTACAGGAGTTTGTTATGCCTGTGTGTTTTTAGTCCCTAGTAGATTACTAAGTTCTAATGATCAAAAATCTCTCTTATCTTCACTGAAAACAGAGCTTCTATAAGTTAGGAAACGCTCACAAAATGATATAAAGTTAACGCCGCCACACTTCATTTTCCTAAAGTAACAGCCTTGATATCACTGCATGTTTAATACAGATATTTCAGGTTGAGCAACTGAATCACTAGCTCCCATTTTATGATCAGAGAGTATTTTTTCCATCGGCGTCGTGAGTATCAATAGAGTGTCGAAAAAATTGTGGTATTATTGGGTACGATTTTCTCGGCAGAACAAACATCAGCGTAGATACAAAAAGCCAAACAAATCAAATTTCACTAAAACAGAAACTGGATCCAGTGGCGCTTAGTGTTTATACGGGAACCGTCAAAGTATTTATGCGTTCACATTTTCGTTCGGGATGCAAGCCGCTCGTTTTTTCCCACGAGCTGTGGTCACCTGATTTCAGCGGACCTGCAGAAGCACTTTTTCGGCAGTTGGTTTCTTCTCACGAGCGAACATCCACGATGTCCGCAGCTGCCTTCACGACGCACTGCCGCCAATCAGGCGGCGTGGACGTAGTAATCAGCACGTCTCCACCCGTCTCCACGTCGCTCCCTATGTACCTTCATTCCCTAATTGCCAAGTTCCTCAGAGCAGCATTTCTCCAGAAGCCGCTGTGCTTGAGGCAACAAGTGGACAGGCCTCAAGAACAGACGCTCCATTCCCACTTCTTTATTTTTATTTATCCTTGTTTTTATACGCTCTGAGCATTGCCTTAGTGAAAACAAGACAAAAAAATACATAAAAGTGAGCACTTTTTTGAGGGGGCAACACTTCGAGTGCTGTCATCTCCAGTTTTTTTGCGGTGACTGTAATGCAGAAGGTTTGGATACTCCGAGAAGCGATGTGGGAAGTGTGTTTACTCTAGACGACGAAACGAACTACTGGAAGGAAGTGGACGCCGCGAGAAATATACTTAGGGGCTGGCGACTGGCGCCGCTGGCTTCCATTTCTTTATTTTCTCTCAACGGCTCTCATTTTGGCACCTACAAACGAACACTCCACGTGGATTTATAGTCGCACGTAATTTAGCGCGGTGCTCAGCTTAGGTGCGTAAGCGGAACTCATTTTATGTCGTCTTCGTATTGGACACGCATTCACACGCACTTTACACACTGTTTAATGCTTGCAAAACAGGGAAGCCCGACATGTGAGCTGTTCAGAGAAGTTACCGCCATTACCCACTGTTTATGTTCATGTGCACGGCTCGAGAAGCTAAGAAAAAAACATTTCCCAGATTTTATTTTATTTTATGAACCCATTCCTTTCCATCCTATATTAGTCTGAAGAGAAAATTCATTCGTCAAAATGTTCTGCGTTGTATTCTTCTTAAAAGAAGCAAAGCTTTTAAACCAATTGTAGCATTTAAAAATTTTTGAACTCCCTCATACCAAACAAGCATATTGAACATTGTGTTTTAGTGCATGATGGCCTAGCTAAGTGCCATAAAACCCAATACAACGCAACAACGCATCCGCGGTTATACACGTGTGCAACTGTGCTATGTGCGTGTCTTTGTATTAGTGCGTTTGCGTACATGAGTGAGCGTGTCGTTTCCCTCCCAAAAAAAGTGATGTAACAGATCTCCATAAGTTTTCGAATTCGCTTATATGTCATTAAAGTTATGTTCTGATTTTTCACTGCGTAAAGCACTGTACTGGCTTAGTCGTGCAATGTTTAAGAGAGTGCATAAAAAAATATCAACATAAATAAAATATTATGCAAGAATTACAAAATACCATCATAAACAATAATTTTTCTAAACAATATTTTTTTCATTGCTACGAAAATCGCAGAATTTGATCCCTTGGTTCAACCCATTATTTACACTCCCACGAAATGCAAGTGTTTTTGTGAATATTATGGTGTGGAACCTTTTCGGTTATCAGCAAGGCACAGAAAAAAATTGGCAGTGGCTTGACTTGTTTAACCCTGGAATTCAGCGAAAAGCAAGCGCGCTTGATGAGCGTCTAAGGCTCATCCATGGCAGCTCTGCTACACGCTTGCGACAGCCGTTCTGTATTGTCACGGTGTCACGGGGTCCTCAAATATGTCGCCATGGAAGGAATTCGGGAGGCGAGTATTCTGGAGCGTGAAATTGGGGGTGGTCGCGCCAGGCATTTGGGTGGCGCCAAGTTGTTCCGTGGACATACCCGATGGTGCAGGCTCGGGTGGTAAGCCTCGAATCCGGCGGCTGGCATGATGAAGCGGCGTTTCGACTGGTATAGGGATCGATCCCACCTCCACCAGAATATATACCCACACGACCACGTGGCTATGACGTGTATCACATGGTCTTACGACACCCCCATCGGATGTCATAACGTGGCTTTACATCACCTCATCAGATGTCCTTAAGGTCAAAGTCAACTCAAAAGGTCACCCAATGTCAAAGGTCAGAGGGTATCTGAAGGTCATGAGTCAAGGTCAGGAGTCAAGGGTTCGACACCGTAACTGTACCATATGTGGTTATACACGGCTAACGTGGTTGGGCAGACGGTCGTTCAAGGTCGACCTTCGGCCTACGCGACGACTGCTTTACCTAGCGTAGTGAAGCTTTTAGCTTCAAAAAGGTAAAACCAAACTTCAATACTCATCACTGAGATGGTTCTTTATTAAAATATTCGTTAACAAATGGCGTCACCTTAACGCTTCCATAATATTCAGTTCACTGCCTTCCTTGCTGTAGAACGGCCTTCGCAATACACGGCGGCCCTCACCGTTTAGAATAAGCGCGAACGGCTCTGTGAGCTTGCGCTTGGGTTGCGCTTCTGAAGGCCTACTGAGTGGCATGCTCGCATTTGAATGCACTCGCCGCTTCTCTTACTTATTTCGACGGTACTTCCCATCCAAATAGCGTTCAAAGGGTTGGATAGTGGGCATGGTTCGTTCTAGTCATAATGAATTCTGTGACGCCCTCTCAGACAAAACACGAAGGAAGAAAGGCAGTAAGAGCAGGAGCGTGCTCAGCTTCCTGCAGGAAAATTGCCTACACAATTTTCTATAGCCTACAGGAGGAGGAGGAGGAAAGGCAGGGAGGTTAACCGAAAGAATAACCGGTTTGCTACCCTGCACAAGGGGGAAAGGGGTGAGAAGATAGAAAGATGAGGAGGAAAGAGAGTAGCAGGGGAATGCAGTAAGTGCCTAAAGTCAGCAACCGTTCGGTAAAGTCAGAGCCTATCGTGCAGGCCAGAAGTTCTCAAGAAGCGGAGCAGTGCCTTGGAGCCCTTCACCGCCGATGATCGCCGCGGTCAGTGGCCGAGAATCTTCCTTTACGTCAGTGGGCGTGGATCTAGCCGATCCAGCGCACGGCAGAGAGTCTGCCTTTCGGCGCTGCAGGCAGGGCATTCACAAATAATGTGGGCTATAGTCTCGTCACACCCGCAGATGCGCATGCAGGGCTATCAGCTATACCGATTAAGGAGCAATGGTTGGTGAAATCTACCCCAAGCAACAGGCGACACAACAAAGTTGCTTCACGTCGTGGTAGACCGGATGGAAGCCGGAACTTTAGATCTGGGTAAAGGGATTTTAAACGTGAATTCGAAAATTGACCTGAATTTAACGCGGCAAGCGTGATCTCCCGCGCAAGAGCGCGAAGACTGACCGCTGCGTCTGATCTCGAAATGGGCCAAATTTTGCCTTATGGCAAGTGTTGGAATATAAATAAAGACAAACAAGACAAGAATTGTTGCTGTCGGTTGTCTTCTTTTCTTCTCTCGGGAGGCCTTGTCTAGTTTCGCTTATCACGCCTCAACAAGTAGTGGTATGTAGTGCATGGGGTTTTACAACCCCCCCTCCCCCCCCCCCCCCCCAAAATAGTGTTGTACACGAAGCGAATGAGCAAATCGCGGCTGGTAAAGACATTTAACCAGGCGCAGTTATCAGAATTTACAAAAGGGCATCGGTGAAAGCGTTTCGCATTTACGTGCTTCTCTGACTTAAGCAAGCTTGTTTTTTCTTTACTAATGGCACATTAGCGTTTCATGGGTAGCGATTCTTTTAATCTAGGTAGACTTTAGGCTTGAAGGTACGTTTAAGACAAAACCGTTTGTTTAGGTAAAACGAACGCCGAGTGGTATCCAGGGGGATATAGATATACAAGGTGTTTCACCTAAGAATTTACGCAATCTTTAAAAATAGTTTTTTTGAGCTTGAAGACCGCTTTCTTTCGGCATAGCATTGTCAGTAGTGTAGTACATCAGAATAAATCTAAGAAGAGCTGACTTGGATAACTAATACTGAGTGGTTAACTTCTTAACCATTACTGTTAGTCTTGTTATCTATTGAGCGGCTTGTCATCATCATCATCAGCCTGACTACACCCACTGCATGGCAAAGGCCTCTCCCATGTCTCTCCAATTAACCCTATCCTTTGCCAGCTGCATCCACCCTTTGCCTGCAAACTTCTTAATCTCATTCGCCCACCTAACCTTCTGCCGCCCCCTGCTCCGCTTACTTTCTCTTGGAATCCACTCCGTTACCCTTAAGGACCAGCGGTTATCTTGCCTTCGCAGTACATGCCCTGCCCAAGCACATTTCTTCCTCTTGATTTCGACAAGGATGTCATTAATCCACGGTGGGCGTGTAGCCCACCGAAAGCAATATCTCTATCAGCTTTTAGAACTTCGAAAACGGGGTTACCCTCGGCGCTGTGGCCCAGGGAATTTTGTATATTTCGGCGAGTTACCTGCACTGGAGGTGTTGCTTTGCCTGCAAGCTTCTCGAAAGCACATGTATTTATGCGCGATGTAGCCAAGGTTTTTTGGGACACAGCGCTGAGGGTAACCGCGTTTTCGAAATTCAAAAAGCTGATATGGATATTACTTATGGTGGGCTACACGTCTGATATTAAATAAGGAGCACAACTGTAATAGTCCAAAAGTTATCTATTCAGTATAAGTTAACCAGCCTACTAGTTAGCACGTCTCAGCTTTATTCTAATGTACTACACTGCTTACAATGCTGTGCCGAAAAAAAAGCGGTTTTCGAACTCAAAAAGCCCCTGTATAACAGTTATTTCTTAGTCCCGAAGCACATCGAAAATTGTTAACGCCGTCATTCGTTTTTTGTTTACTTTCCTTTTTTGTCGCATTCACTTCTGTTCAAAAATCAAGCACTCAGAGGGATGACGCATGCGCTGGCATTGGGTTCTTGTGCCTTTCTCTTGAGCTGGTTTTGCGTCTTAAATCACGCTGCAGCAAAAGACCAAATGGAGACATCAGGCAGTATCCGTTTTCTATACTTGCTTGCTCTCTGCGTTTATCTTAGGAAGAAAGGCAGTTGCGCCAGCCTAAAACGTCCGCTAAGCTCCTTAGTGATGGCGAAACGCTCCATCCAACAAAGGCTTTCTTTTGTTGTTCTGGAAACAAAAAAAAAATGACGAATTTTTCTGCACCGTGCGTTAAAAAACACCGGAAACTGAAAGACTAAACTGGCCATCTGTAAGAAAGCCTATTTGTGTTCATGACAGTTGTCTCTTCTTCTTTTTTTTGTACAATTCGAGGTGTCCGAACTGATTGCTAAATCCGTTTCTCCTCCTCGTTTTAAATGACTTGGTTTTCGTCTTTTCATGTGACTTCGCAGCCAGTGACCCGCACTCGTTCGCCGTTTTAGGCCGAATCTCTGGCGGCAATACATATCGGTAATTTGTCAAGCTAAGGAAGGTAAGGATTGCTACGCGAGATGAGCTTTGCAGACTAAAAGCTGGCACTAAAAACAAACGGTCTAGTTCTGCTAAGTTTTCATAACGACCACCATAGCCTTTAGAAGTGAGATAGCACCCGTGCTTCCAAAGAAACGAAGGCTTTGAGCCGGCGCCTCTGATGTACGGATTATGCGACCAACAGGTTCCTCATTCCATTTCATCCTTGTAACTAAACATTATGCTGAATAAGCACGAAAGAGCGATGAGAACTACGTAACCGAGGGCGGCCGGTAAATATGTAGAGCAAAGAGGTTACGAAGTTAAGTACAATAAAGTGGCTACCACTGGCACAAAACAAGAGTAAAATTGATGTCGCAGGGTACTTAAATAGGTTACCTATGATGATGATGATGATGATGATGATGATGATGAGGATGATGATTATGGATGTGGCAGAGCTTGGCAATTTGAAATATGTTGGCAGTTTGAAATCCCGGTTTATACGCTTGGTGCTGTATGTTGGCAATTTGAAATGTCGTTTTTGTACGGCCGAGATGTCCTTCTTTGTGCAAAGTGTGCATGCGAGTTCAAGTAGACAGAAGACAGCAAACTATTCATATGAGCATAACCGTGCAATGTGATGTCACAAAAGCGCCAAACATCATCGCAGTAACGTTAAATATGCACTTAACTGCACGGCTTGCACGCGGCAAGAGAGAAAGAAACGAATGCTTCTTCGGAAGTAATCATTGTGTTCGTTCTACCAAAGAGAACAGTTTTCTGCAGCACATAGATGTTAAGGATGTGTAAGAAAATAAAGTTTGACTGAATGGATAAAACTCTGATTGTAACCACTAAACAGGGGGGGGGGGGGGGGGAGACTACAGTACAACTGGCCTTCAGCGCTTGTACATGTGTGAGGCATATATTACGCGAGCCGAGGTTAATCTGGGCGTACCACGATTTATACTGCAAACATTGCTTGGATGAAAGAATTTGGTTATCAAGAGGTAATGCGACCTCTTTTTTTTTGCTTTACCTTAGATTTGTGCACTCACGCACGAATGAAGAAAAAAAACTCTCGGTGGTTGAACTCTGGTTAAACCTGGAGTGACGCTATAGCTACAGCTGGCCGGGTGGAACTTGATCAGTTGAATTGCAAAGTCAGTATTTCGCCGCTCCGTTTCGCTGGGCGTTCTTTCTTCATCTTCGTCTCACTTGACACAGCGCATGCGCACACTTGTTGCAGCTTGGTTTCGCCGGCGCGCCGCGCCGCCAGCAGCAGCAGCTGCTCCGCACCACGTGGCTGGTCACGTGACCAACCATGTGAAGAGCCACGTAATCGACCATAGCACCGCGCCGCCGGCAGCTGCTCCGCACCACGTGACCAACCACATGACAGCGTGGCGGCGCAGCCACGCTGAAGGCTCGAAATGCTACCGTAATGTAGCTATCGCTACAAAGGTCAAGATTCAGTCAACACCTGCTCGAAAGGTCACTCTAGGCCTGCTTATCAGGAGATCACGTGACCTCTCTCCATTGATCCCGACAGAGGCACACACTTAGTCGAGAAGCCGGGATGGAGGACTACACAATTCATACTTGCATTAAAACCGTTTAAATGATGGATTAACCTGCTTTGCTTTGACATCCTCCCATTAACATCGATTATCCGCCGGTTCCTCCCGATTTCTTCACTGCCGTACACTCGTCCATTGCAGTCATGCCTGGTGTAGGGGCGGAAAGAGCATTTTTGCCCCAGAGCGCTGTCGGCGTTCCATTCCGCCGTATTTCTGGCGCGGTCCAGTCAGGAGAGCAATGGCAGAGCAAAGTCCAGCTTTCCGCTTAACCCGTAATGCTCTCTCATAAGAAGCTTGTATCCACTTCTCACACATCGTTCACTGGTCAAGTGCACGATTCCTGGGCTGCGATTAATAGTCGCTTTACTTGACTACATTTCATCTCAATTTATTTATTTATTTATTTATTTATTTCAAATACTTTCCAGGCCCGAAGGCATTGCAGAAAGGAGTGGTATTGGTACGTAACATAAACAGTGCATATTATACAATATTATTTTACAAAGCGGCAGAAAATACAGTGGTCTTGAATTTGTTAATGTCAGAAATGGCAGCGATGGAGGGAGGAAGGTCGTTCCAGTCTGCACTAATTTTGGCAATAAATGAATTATGACACACTTTTGTTCTGAAAAATGGGACAGCAACTTTAAACATGTGGTCAGAACGGGAGGATATGTATGATGGGCGAGAAAAAAGATGATCCTTTAACACAGGGTTATGATGATACATTCTATGGAAAAGACAAAGTCGAAAACATTTACGGCGCGAAGACAGGTCCGGCAGGGCAAGGCTGCTTTTCATGGAAGTAATGCTGGCGTGACGGGAATAGTTAGATTAATGAAACATGCTGCGCGATTTTCCTAACTTTCGTAATGTGGATTGGGCGCGTTGTGCCGTGCAGCCGCCAGCAATTATTTACGCCTTCTGTCTGATGTCGGCGTCTGCATATGCACGCATTTGATGGCCAGTCGTTACGGCGGCACATGACGATGACAAGGCGGCGAAGGGGGATAGGGGACACAATGAAAAGTGTGGCAATGTGGGTACTGCCGCACCATGCGCATGACGGGACTACTCTCAAGATAGACATCATCCTGCAGAGTTTCTACGGTCGTGGGAATACGTGCATCTCAACGAGGCATGGCGACGTGGGAGAAAGCTACGCTCAGCACGCATTTGAAACAAACGTCCTATTGGTGGGAGTAGTGGCAGTAGACCAATACATACCTTGTCCATTCAGTGTACCAATTCTGCGGCCGACTTCGCAAAGATGTTTGCCCTTCATGCGTGGGGTCGGCTTTGTACTGGCTGAATACCATGCGCTCGCCGTGGCCAAACTCACTAGAAAACAATATGATAGCTAACGTGCGGGGTGCCAGTGAATCGATCATACAAAGACGCACTATAAAAGTTTTCTGAGTCTCTTAAGACGACGGTGCCTTTCGGAGTGGCATTTTTTTAACCCGACAGCGTTGAGGTGTTAAGCCATCGTCATCGGCATTGTGAGCGAAAAATCCCCGTAGAAGCAAACAGGTGGGCCACCTAGGTCACGTGACCTTGTGGCGTCATCAAAACCTGTCCACCAGATTGTGACCAAACTCACCACAGTTGCAGGTGTCAGCTAAATTATAATGATTGGTCGCTCGGGAAAAGCAACCTTGGTCGCACAAGCCTCATAGATGGCAGCACCTGTCATCGCAGGGCAGCGGCTCATCGTTTAACCGTCGCACCACTGTGCCTGGAGTGGTATGATGACTTCCAGGGATCTATGAGTGTAAAGTCTAGAAGGACCAATTCCACATATATGGGCATTATTTAACCCACTACGCTATCGCGTCATACCTTTAGACCAGAGCTTAAGTGACCTCTCCAATTTTTGGGTTAGTAGGGACGCACTATTGTGGCAAGGAGCGGGAACGGTACCCCACAGTTGGGGATTCAATGCGACGCACGGAGAAGTCGTAACCATCGGCAGTAACCAGTGATGACACATTCCTTGTGGACGTCAAAGTCTGATACGGTGACGAGAGTTGCGAGCCCAGTTAGTGCTTGTAGTCCTTCAAAATTTGGGCGCAATGGCGGTTCATCATGGCGGGATTAGCTCGTGAAGCGCATGCGCGTAGCCTCGCCAGTAACATTAGTACTTATTGCTGTCAAATTGTTAGTGATCTGCACAAAGTCTTTACGCACAGATCCTAAACATAAAATAGGAACTCTAAGATATTCTCTCCGATTTCCTTGAATTGTAGTCTCAGCAAAAGCGCTCATTTAAGTGTCAGTTTCAAGCATTTATTTTTTTTTCTTATTTACTTTTATAATGAGCAAGCGTGGGGAGGTAACTTCCACCGAATAGGAGCGGCAATTACTAATCGAAGTCCAAGCACTCACATTCTCATTCTCTGCTCCCTATGTATGAGAACAGGTCTTGGGGAAAGAAAGACTCTTTTTTCTTTCACTCCCTCCTTGATCTCTTCACTTACGGCGTGGTTCAGGTGTCCAACGATATATGAGACAGATACTGCGCCATTTCCTTTCAAAAAATACAATTAAAAGGAAAGAAAGACCTCGCCAACTCTAAGGGCAACGTTTGACGATCTTATAATTTCAATTTTTATTACACATCTTCCCTTCTTCGCATAAAAATATAATCGACTCCAAAGTGATCTGTCCGGATATAACAGAGAGACCGCCTGTTCACCTCTCGCTCCTTGAAAGGCACCCCTTTGAAAGCAACAGCTGCAAAAGAAGCTACTCTATTTGTAAGAGCCCAGACAATGTAAAAGACAATGTTAGACAATGTAAAAGCCTAGGGGAATAACCAGAAAAAAAATAGCTGCAGTTTAACTACTGCTGAATCTGGTTAGAGAGCGAAAGCTGTGGTGTATCGAGCAAGTGGACGTGGCTTGGCGTCTGTAACGTTGAGTGCGCCCTGCACACTGAGCAGGCAGCGCGCCCACCCTGCCACCCTGGCAGGTGGCAGCTAAATCAATGGTTCATCGCAAGAGGTTCGTCAACCAGTGAACGCCGCGGCCTATTCTACCACCCTCTAGCGGCGAATCGAAAGGTCAAAGGTCAAGGCCAAAGGTCAAGTTGTGCGACACCATGGTGGACCATAAACGGTAAGGCCTATAGCCACATTTGACCTCTGGCTCACTTGAACGTCAGTCGGCAGCGCACGGCGAAATCAGCTTTACCTAGCGTAGTGAAGCAAGCTTTCGCTTCAAAAAAGATGCTCGTTGGCTACCATCAGTTCTGGGTAGTTAAATTGTAGTTTTCACAGGAACTGTTTCCTCTCACTTAATAAATAGGCTGAAAATTAGTAGTATGTGCCACAAATAGTGACACCAGGGCTTCGGCGATGACCCATGTCTGAACTACCACAAATAGCCCGTCCGTCCAGATCTATCCACGTCAGCAATGACGTGCCTCCTACGCGCGATTAGACGCTGCTTGAACCGTCCGTCTACAGCCTAGCGTTCGTTACCCGTAACACGCTACTGACGAGGTCCTCGTCCTTTTTACGTCCCGTACTTCAGCGACCCAAAATGGCTCCCTCCGTCTACGTACATCCCTAGCCGGGGCGCGTAATCCAAATAAGCCGACTAAGGCAGTCTCCGCGGGGCACCCTGTGGGATAAATACGTCCCCATAATGAGCGCATTCATCCTCGCGTCCCAACCCATTCGTCATGGTGAACGCACTCCAAAGGGAGCGGGCATACGAATGGCGGCCATTAGAGCGCCAACCGCGAAATTACGGCTCCACCATGAATGGGAAAAATTTCCTCCGTCCAAAGATGAGACAGATGAAGGACAGCACCCCCCTCCTGCAAAGCGGCATTTTTTAGGAGTAAAGGAGGAGCCGGCCATAGCGTGACTGTAGCAGCAGGCAAAAGGAAAGAAGCAGCAGCGATGGGCAGAAAGGCGGCAAATGAGGTACGCGGGTTCTCCCAGGGGTTCTATGAGCGGCGTTGCCCGAAATAAGCCTGAGCCGCGGGGGGGCGCGTCAGGTCTGGAAATGGCGCGCCTAAGAAGGGCTTGAAACCTTACGTGCTTCCATCTCTCCAGGTGCCGCTTACGGTTGGCGTGAGTTGTGGTGCCCGCGGCAACCGCGGAGAACCCCGTTTCGAAACGTGCTTGCAAGAAAAGCTCCACTTTTGGGCGACCGCGCGATGCGTAAAAAAGGCGTTCACGTGCCGCTATTCTTCATAGACTCTGGCAGAAAATGTTGGGAAAGTATGTTTTGATGCTTATTTTTCTTTATTTACTGCGCGACGTAGGCAGCATCAGCCCCTCGATTATCCGCCAGTACTTGTTTTGTTAAATGTCAGACCTAACGTTGCTTAACCAGCCAGCCTCAGGCTACGATAAATGCTCATAACCGGTTGGGGTCCACTTTACTTAGCTGGTTATTAATCATATACATGTGCGCTGTGAGTTGTTTTGGCGCTTAAGCTATAGATCCCCGTCAATGTTGCTTGCTGTGAACAGCGCAGAAACGAAGCAGTGGCGCATGTTTTATGACGTCAGGACGCGCTCAGTGCAGCACCAAGAGTCGCTGTATTTTGTGAACACAAACCTTAATGTCACTGCGGATTGAGTGCCGCTACCGACAAAGGTCAGAAGAGGGCGGCAATAAACAGCTGCCCACCATTTTATTCCCCGTACCAATGCGACAGGCCTGACAGTTACAGCGTACGAAATTCTTCATACGCTTCTCATTTCCCTTTCTAGAAGCGGCTGGTATGAGAAGGTTTTCTGAGAACTCGCTATACATTTGCACGCAGACTGACTACGCTAACAAATGGAGGCGCGGCACGAAACGAAATCAGGCGTCACGCATGCGTGGGGAACTCGTCGTTAGGCTCCTATTGGGCAACTTGTTTGGGAGTTCGCTTAAGAAGCTCAGTGCATTGCCAGTCACGTCTGACGGGCCGAAAACTATTCGCTTGAGGAATGAAACGGGGACTGCATGCCTCTCAGCGTTGCCTCAACATGACTGGAGTGAGCCGTCCTTGATTAATGCTGTCACGTATATTGAGGGTGTCTAAGAATGCGCGTGACTTTGCATGAATTTCATTGTTGTTGTTGTTGTTGTTGTTGTTGTTGTTGTTGTTGTTGTTGTTGTTGTTGTTGTTGTTGTTGTTGTTGTTGTTGTTGTTGTTGTTGTTGTTGTTGTTGTTGTTGTTGTTGTTGTTGTTGTTGTTGTTGTTGTTGTTGTTGTTGTTGTTGTTGTTGTTGTTGTTGTTGTTGTTGTTGTTGTTGTTGTTGTTGTTGTTGTTGTTGTTGTTGTTTCATGAGTGAGATGAGAAACTTGTAAACATCTCACAAACAACCGTGCCATTCTTGGTGGCATTGAAAGTGTTGTGTACCGAATATACGACGCAAAGAGATTACGCGGAAGATGAGGACGAAAAGTGCCCGCTTACATGTTTTTAACGCTTTTGAGGCAACAATAACAACAGAATGGAAAGACTAGCCATTATGCTGTAGTACATTGCTCTTATTTCACTCAAGCAAGCGAGTTTGGTAAACATCGACGCCTGCACTCAGTGATCCAACTTTAGTCGTCTTATACGTCACTGGCGCTCCCATCAGAGATATCTGGCACAAGGCCAGGGCGGAAAGTGCCCGTGCTTCTCATTAGGCCTTTTCCCCTCTCGTGAAAGGCAGAGAGACATATAAGTGATAGCGACGAAGAAGGCATTTCTTGTATGTATGCGATCGCATCAAAAGCTATACAGCGAAGTCTCTGTTATCATTGCTCCTCTTCGCACTGTTCCTTCCCTCTAGCGCAACTCCCAACCACGGAACAAGAGAAACGCTGTAGAGCATGGAAGAAACTTACGAGATGCCCCAAGGGGTTGGCAGAGCGCCAAGGTAAGAAGTAAGGGCACGATCGATACAAGGCGAGCGTGGCTATCTCTCTTCTGGGCGGACCAAAACTTTGGCTCTCTGGTGTTGAACCAGAAAAAATAAACGTAAGAATAACACTAGCAACTAGCGGCCGGTGCCATCAAAGTAGACTGTTTTTGGTCCTTCCCTTATATAGTCTACTTTATAAGCTTCGTTAAATCTTCCATTTGGACCTCTGCACTAGGAGCGCTTGACATTAGTATAGAAGGAACAGTGCAAGCTAGTTTTAATGGCCACACATATTATTTCGCAGTAGACACGAAATCCTCAGTTTTCTCCCTGACTAATAATAATAATAATAATTGGTTTTGGGGTAAAGGAAATGGCGCAGTATCTGTCTCATATATCGTTGGACACCTGAACCCCGCCGTAAGGGAAGGGATAAAGGAGGGAGTGAAAGAAGAAAGGAAGAAGAGGTGCCGTAGTGGAGGGCTCCGGAATAATTTCGACCACCTGGGGATCTTTAACGTGCACTGAAATCGCACAGCACACGGGCGCCTTAGCATTTTTGCGCTGTGCGATTTCAGTGCACGTTAAAGATCCCCTGACTAAAAATTTAAAAAATACTGAGCGTAGCGAAAGGCAGTTTACAGTTACGAAGAACGAGGTCGGTAAATGTAGCATTAAGGAAACGCGCTATATTGGCGTGACGCTGCCTACGGACAGTTATAAGGAGCTGTATGGAATTTCTGTGAACTTTGCCGGCAGGCAAAAATAATCAGGAACCTTTCACAAGCCACCTCAGCACAGGCGAAAAAAAAGGAAAACGTTAATTAGTTTGCTCGCTAGATGTTCATCCACTCCAACTAACCGTAAGATAAAGGTGGCAGCGGTCAATCGTGAAGGATTATTACACGTTAGCAGCATTGTTAAATCAGACTTCTGGTAATCACAAGCTGACTATACATTTCACACAAAACACATCCTAATAGCTCGCCTGAGGTCTTCTTTCCCAACTAAAGAAAAGATATATTCGGGAAGGAAATGAAGTCTGCAAAAATATAGTGGGCACTTATGAACGTCCGGCATCAGCTCCTGCGAGCACGCAGGAAATGTCAAATGTGCAAGTATCTTCCTTCAACGCTTGAGCCATTCCTAGGCTGCTTGATATTAAACTTGCCATTTTCATGTCGGTTCGCAGAAAAACAGAGGTACGAGAATAAAAAAAAAATACTGTGAGAGAACAAGCGTATGACCCCTACGCGCCGCTAGCTTTGTTACGGGGTGATAAGCGTTTCAAGCGACGCGTGAATTTTATGGCCGTCCAGGAGCGGCGAAGCTTAAGGCCTTAAAAAAGTAACAAATTTATGGACTGCAAAGAAAAGTAAAAAGTGCGGCAAAGGAGCTAGCGAGCGTCAAATCCCTTAGAAAGCCTGCTTCCCATGGCGGAGATTCAGAAGTTTTCCGCGTATTTCTTTCACCGGCGCATCTGTTTATCTTATCGCATCTTTGCAAGCGCTGGGGCAATTTCTTAGCGCTTTGGGCGCATCAGCTACATGGCCCGGAGCGCGATACCAAATCCGGCGACGGGTGCAAAAGCAGTAGAAGAGGGTCGGAGACGGCTCAACAGAAAGAGCGCGGCCTGCGTAAGAGGGAAGAATTTTTTAGGCGCGCCTATTTACAAGACTTCGCTCGGGGAAATTCAATTTGCCGACGTGTCACAGTATAAATATGGCCGGGCCGCGTCTCTATGCCTTCCCTTTCGCTCGAAGTGGCAAAAAAAAAGAGAGAGAAAATGCAAGGGCTAAGCAAACGCCAAAATTAAAGACAGGAGATTCGGGCTATTTGGATGTGTGCATTTTGCTAAGCCAGTAAAAAAGAGAGAGGCGTGAGAATCAAGCGGTTATGTTATTTTTGTTTACTTTGTGCTGAGTGCCCTACTTTCGCGGCAAAATAAAAAAGGGCTTGCAGAAAGAAAAGACAGAGCAATAAAAAAGAGGAATGTGGAAAAGAAAGTGAGTGAGGAAGGTGGTGGCCTCGCGTTGCTGAAAAATAAGAGAAAAGCGCGTCTCGAGCCCGCTGCTAAAGTTCTTTTCGCCGAACTCAACCAGGCCACGTGTCCTGAAGCATAAAATGTTTGCCACTGCGCAACTTCTGTGGCGAATGCGCCCTCAGTGTTTCGCCTGCAAATGGGCCATTGTTGCTCGCGGCGTGCTAGTACTTCAGGGGAGCGACGGCTTTTTAATCCAGTTTCGCGACCTCTTTATGGCGAAACTCTTCTTGGTTTCACCGTGTACCCAGCTCTCTTGTAACTTCGTTATTTTGGTCACGTGGTGAGTCGAAAACTGTGCACTGTATCTTTTTTTCTTTGCACATTTTTGCTTTGCGTCTTCATTTGTGCGATCCACTTATGGCCAAGGCTAAGGAAAAAATGACCTCCTATGTAAACGTACAACATGGGTTTAAAAAGTACAAGTTTTGTGCTCAGCTTGGCCAACTACCTAGACCGCAATACGCATGCTTGAGAATGAGGAGTAAAATAAATTACAGTATCGATAAAAGCTTAAATACGATAATACGCTACGAGGTGGTGGTCAGCGTACAGTATGCTCTGTCCCCGTATACCAAAAAGTAAGCCTAAAACATGCAGAGTGATGTGTGGACAATGACCAATACCAAGACGTCGTGGATTTGCTGTTCACTGCAGTTTTCATTTCTCCTAGTTTCGTCCAGTTGTGTGCAAGGTAAAAGCTGTTCCAATTGAACAAAGATGCGGCAAAGTTTTATATTTTGCTTGATTTTCTGGGGAGTGTCACTACGCTAACAAGAGAGGTAAAGTGGTTAGAAAAGTAAGTGGGGACGAAAAAAACTGCAGATCGCATTACTCTTTAACCACTGAAATACCGAAGAGGCAGAGTGCCCAAAGCGAAGCGTTTTCACGATTTCGTGGCTTCATAAGATTAATCGTTTCGCAACGATAACTTAAGGTAGGGGGAGAAAAATCCCTACTTTGTTCAGGATTAGTTGAGCTAATTATTAAGAGTGCGATTGAAGGCAAGCCTTTATCAAGACTACAGTCACGCAGTTGTCGTCGACGTGGTTCTTTGCTCCGCAGAAAGCTTGATAGGAAATACCCAGGCTCTGTCATCATATCGGAAGCAATATTACGCAAGGTTATGGTTTCAGCGAAGGACACGTGTTTTCCCAAATTGCAGAGCCTGATATCTTTTTTCCTATCAGCTCAGCCCCTTCGGCAGCGAAGGCTGGTCACATCTTTCTGTCGGCAATTCCGTTCGAAATGTGATCCTCCATATGCAGGGAAGCATCCCGCAGTGCCCGCAATAAGCCCGTAATCTCGGCTGTCAGCCTAGCCGAGAGTCTCGAGATGACAGTCCCCTCTTGGTCGATTGCTTTCCAAGAGCACACGTGGAGAGAGAGAGAAACAGAAGGACGGAAATGCAGGGAGGTTAACCAGGCGATGCCCAGTAGGCTACCCTACACGTGGGGAGGGGAACAAAGGAGAAGAAAAGAAAGAAAGAGCGGCAACGAGTTTGCTTGGTAGCGGTAGCGGTACACGCTATGCTAAAATATACTTTTAGCATAGTGCGTACCGCTACCCCCACCGATTACCGCGTACCGTGCCCCGCCACTGCGCGCACGCTGATTGGTCCCGACGCGGTAGGCTTGAGCGCTGTTAACGGCAACTTGGCGCCATCTGGCGCCCTCAGGCTGATCTGCTCATGCGCAGTGGTGTCTCGCGGTACGCGGTGTAGCAATATTCACTATGCTAAAAGTATCTATTATGTAAATCTTGGTTACCGTCCCGTGTGCCTCGCCTCTTTAAAGCAAACTCCGTTCAGGCACGTGTTCCGATGATTCCACGTGCCTATCTAGAACCGCTCGAAGCGCCTCTCTGCCGATTCGGACGGGCTACGTGAGCCTAATGGCCCTATCTTGCGCTCGATTACCCGGCGCCCTTGGGTTTCTCCCCAAAGTGGGTGCTTAGGGAAGAAGGGGTCCGGAACGGTTAAACCGCGACAGAGTGCAAGTAACGAGCTGCGGAGCGCAAGGCACGGCGGGAGCAGCGCCACGCCCACCTTTCGCCGTAATGAGGATGAAAGGGAAGAGCCCCGGTCGTGGCATCGCACTCCGTGGGGAACATCGAGGAACCATCAGAGTCGATTTCGTGGCCCACTGATTTTTCTCTCCCAAAGCGAAGCCACACTTTGGGAAGTGGGGAGCTGGCTGTTGAGTACCTCTCTCGGGTTTTCCTTCCTTCTTCTATTTCTTTCTCCTCACTAAACACCCGAGACGATGCATTATTCGACAGAAGCGGGGAAGATTTCCAACTATTTTGGGGATGCTTGGAAACACTAACGCGCGCCTGTATATACTCCCCGCTTCGATCATCGCCTTTACGGCTGCATTATTTTTCTTTTCACGCTTCCTCATTTCCCTACAAAAAGCAGCTGGACAAAGTGCACTGCCTCAAAGCCTGATTCCCCATTTTCTTATGGCAGCTATCGATACACGCGCAAAACGGATGGTCTGAGTGCGTCGTAAGCGAGAACTTTAACGTTTCCATGCTGGCCAATGAGAGTTGTTCAGGTGGGCCGCGAGGTGGGCTCACGAGAATGTGTCATTCAAGATAACAAGATAAAATGTACATTCAAGCGAATGTGAATTTCAAGAACTTCAAAGTAGCATTTATTGCGGCCGGAAGGAATGTCATGCAGAGAAATTCTGGACAAGCGGATTTTTTAAGGGAATGTTGTTTATAAATGCAGTTTTTTCTTTCGCATATCGCAAGCTTGCACCATAACAATCAATATATCCGCAGGCCTCTCCTCGCGATGATTGTAGTTTTCTGCTCTATACTGTGAAAAGCGCACCCCATTGGTTTTCTATGACAGCCTTTACTACTCGGAGCGAGCGCAGGACAAACTTTAGAAGCGAGATTTTGCTAGGTGGCCGGAAATGGGATCCAGTGGAGCTTACGCTGCATGTGCCTTGTAGATGGACTCTCTTAGAGAGTGGGAAAGAGGGTAATGAAGTGCCTATTCTTTTTCCACCAGAAGGAGCTTAAAAAGAGGCCTAGGAGCCGTAAGTTTTTCTTTTTTTAGACTGCTCGATTCTCTCTATAGGTGCAGTACCGAAAAAGATAGTACTAATGTTTGCTATTATACTGCTGATACCAACAGAACACGGTGTACAGCAAGAATGATTAGTGAAGTGTGGTCAAAAGTGCCGAGAGAGGGCTTGACGTCTTTCTACCTGTTTCGATGAAACGTTTCTAGAAGTGTTTCGTAGCGTCTTCTGACCGTGCTCTCCTCCTCATGACGACAATACAGTGCGAGGCGCCAGGCGCGGGCTGCGTGCAAGGAGTGGTCACCTGATTAATACCGAACGCTAGCCCTACATTATAGCGGCAAAGGTAG
Source organism: Amblyomma americanum (assembly GCA_030143305.2). NCBI lineage: Eukaryota > Metazoa > Arthropoda > Arachnida > Ixodida > Ixodidae > Amblyomma > Amblyomma americanum. The sequence goes on along the minus strand of JARKHS020004861.1, from coordinate 72,844 downwards.
AGCATGGCACGGGATACTGGCTGGACGACACCAACCACTACGCGGAACTCGGAAACGGAAGTCTCGACAGCAAGTGCTGTAAATGTGGGCATAAAAACTAGAGCGGAACACGAATACCTTATACTCAAGACTAGTGCAGACTGTCAGATGATTTTAACTGAAAAAGCGAAATTAAATCAGCAGCGGAGACATGTTCGCATAAAGAAATTTATCGCAGCACAGTGAACTGATGTGAAGAGAGCCTCAAACGATATTTTTCTTGGCTATTTCCAGTTCTTTTCAGCTGAAGGTCGCCCACAGTACCCTGATACTAGTAATAATACCTAAATATATTGCCTTATTTTTTTTTCTGTATGTGTTTTGCAACTACCGAACTTTCAGTATTTTTTTTTGTCTGTCTGAAACACCTTGAACAATGTGTTATATGCACCGAGATTTTCGCATGCAAAGTTAGGTCCAACCGAGGGCTGAGCTAGCTGGTTCTCATACATATTACCCGGACTTTAAGTGCTACGTGACTCAGGCACGTGTTGTCTTCTTTCTTTTTTGTATCTTTGTTGCGCTGAAAATCTCGGTAATATGAAGTTAGGTTCGTTTAACGGCTTGGTGCCTTAAGCCACTTCAGAATGAATCGGACGAAGTTTTTGCTGCAGGCTGCTCTAATTAATCGCTTCAAAGCGTTTACCGTGTGATTTTGGGGCGTGTTAGTAAAGCTGAGCTGTTACTATCTTGAGCGTACTCGCAATGCCCCGACTAGCACGTTTCCTTCGATTCATGGCGTGGCGCTTCCTACCACATTAAGTAACTCTGAAGCTGCGCCTCAGAAATTGTAAAACTTCTGAGTTGTCGGAAGCACGCAAGATTGATGTATTAAAACTAAAAAAATGAACAGAACGAGGCGTAATTGCATCCTAGCAAAAGTGATCGACGGCCCGTCTTCGCAATAACATGCGAGCTTATTTGCGATCACATTAAGTGTTCTCCTTTCCGCTAGCGTTTTTATTATTTCGTTAAATATTGGAACCCATTCAGAAACAACCATAGATTGAGATTACTAGCCACTAAACCACAACCAAAGTTTTCTAAATTGATGGAGAGGGGAGGTAAAACAATGTATAAAGCATTATTAGAACGCGGATACGAGTTAGAAACGGTAAGTTTGAATCAGTGTCATTAAACTGAATGTATAATTTAAGGCTGGAACGTTCACCGGTAAGTGTGCGTTCGGCCGCTGGCGCGGCCATTCCGTCATATTCTTGGTAACATTTCGAAGTGCCTCCCTCCTTACGATCTACATCCCAAACAGGGAACAACCCCATAGTAATAACGAGTACCGCGAACCGCTCTTAAGCAATCATCCTGCCCTTTTCCGAAACTTAACTTCGCGCAATGTCCATCCTTTCCTTTTCTCTTCCTTATTTGTGATCGATCCGAGTGACCTTATCGCGACCCCAGGCCATCTATTGCGATGCGCTGGATTTATTTTCTTATTTTTATTTTCCCTCACTTCCACTTTCTTTAGTACTCGTTCTTGGTTCAGTCGGGCATACACATCACCATCCTTATTTCTTCATTCCATTTGTCTTTCTCTTTCTGAAAGAGAAAAAAAACGAGTAAATTTAAACTTTCTCGTCTTGTGAATCCACTTCGGTGAACATTGAGCCAGTTCATACGTCATCTTTCGCGAGTTTCGAAAGGAAAGAAAAGAGTGAAAAAAACACTTCTGACTCACGGTTTTCGTCGGTCGATACTTTCTCGAAAGTGCCAGGTTGTCAATTTTGAGAAACGTTTGTGCGCTCAAGGTGACAGGGTTGGTTGGTAGAAATTTCTGGATGACAATAATTGTTGCCAAAAGTTTCTGTATGGTTTCAAGGCCCCCTGATGCAGTGGAAATTATTTAAAAGCAAGCGTACGGTTCATCCGGTGACCAATGGCAGCTGCAGCAAGAAAAGGCGAAGCCTGATCGATGGCCACGAAGAATCTCTTCGAGATTTTGAAATAAAATCACGCAGCGGTGAGTTACTCGATAAAAAAAAAAGAAGGAAACAGGCATTGTGATATATGCTGGCTAACGTTCTTCGTACTCGTATCGATCATAAAAATTCTTATAATTCGTTGCAGGAAACTTCAAAGAAAACTATAAATTTAGAAGTTCCCACATTGGCATGCCCAAACGTTGGTTGAAATAGACTATTGCTGCGCGTGCATTTAAAGTTTTGATCTATTTGCCCCACGAACTATGAGCAATGCCGAAAAAGCGTATATTAACATGCAAGTCTGGCTAAAAAGGAGGAAAAAAACAAGAAAGCCCTACTGGAATTCCGAGATGCTCACTATTGAAAGTGGCGGCACTTACTTGAGTTTCTCGAAACAGTTGGGGACCAGTCGAATTACCAGTGCGCAAATAAAAGGCGATAAAGAAAGTATCTACGCACGAGCGATAGCGGTCTAATTTCTACAGACTTGCTTGGAGCTTTCAGCGCCCTTATAAGGACAAATCTGCCGTTGGACTTTCCTGCATTACTGATCCGGAGTTCCCGGGTTCGAACCCGACCGCGGCGGCTGTGTTTTTATGGAGGAAAAACGCTAAGGCGCCCGTGTGCTTTGCGATGTCAGTGCACGTTAAAGATCCCCAGGTGGTCGAAATTATTCCGGAGCCCTCCACTACGGCATCTCTTTCTTCCTTTCTTCTTTCACTTCCTCCTTTATCCCTTCCCTTACGGCGCGGTTCAGGTGTCCAACGATATGAGACAGATACTGCGCCATTTCCTTTCCCCAAAAACCAATTATTATTCTTATTATTTTCTGCATCCTGCTTGCAACAAAGGCTAAGGCTTTGACTCATGACATCTGCACTATTTTTTTTCGATATCGCATAAGCTTCGTAAATACATCCTTTTTGTTCAGGTAGCGGCTCACGCATACACAGTAATCGCACTTTATTGTAATTATCATCATCATCACACCATCAGACGCAGTACGTCCGCAGCAAAACAAAGGCATCTCATATATGTCCATGGATGGTTGAATGGATGGATGCCAACAGCATCCCCTTTAAAATGGGGTGGTGGAAGGTGCCAGTATGTGTAGTGGCCATGTCCTGCGCCATCTAGCGGCCACACTATTCCTGCAAACTTCTTAATCTCATCGCCCGCTTGACTGTCAGTGCCCCGCTGGTATACGTTTACCATAATTCATACACGTCTTTCTTTGATTATTTCCCCCTAATTTTAAATGCATTAATTGGACGCTACATTACTTGTTGTTTATTATCTCTCCTGTCAGCTGTCTTTCTTCGTTTATTTCCGTTTTTTTTTCGTTTATTTTCCTCTGTTTGTTTTCTTAGACGTCCTCTTTATGGTTCCCACAAAAGCCTCACACTCGGTTCTTTGCTTGGTATACAGGACCACACACATGGGGCTAAGTGAGGTCACCAGTAAGCACATGAAGCGAGAAAAGAAGAAGAAATCTGTCAGAATCAATTTATCCTTTTCGCGCTCCCTCGGCGCGCTATAAGCCTCGGCTGTCCAGAAAGGGCCACGCGTGTTGAAAGACGTGTCTCCAAGACAGCGGCCTGGCTCAACAGTGTTTACGCGACCCCGTTCCTTTTTTGCTCCGAGGGCTTATTTTCCGCCCTTTTCGTCAGCAGTCAACGTCTGCGCGATTCTCTCCGCCGCGTCTGCAGGGAGCTTTCCCGTGTGTTAGGGAGATCACGGGAGGGCCCTCTCTGCGCCTATTCGGGAGCTCGGCTGTCCCTCGGCACACACGGTGTGGCAACGCTTTCGCAAGCGCCACTCGTCCGAAAAGTGGATCCCCTCCCTTTATTCGTCTCGTTCTTTGCGATACGGCACTTCTGCCTTCTCCCCACCCTTCCTTACAAACGGTGCAGAAAGGAAGCGAGCAAAACAAAAACGTCACACTCGCAAATGGCACCACCAGATAGTGCCTCCACATCTTTGGAGGGGGGCTTAGGCAATAAAGCCCTGAGGCATTATTTCGAGGTTGTCCTTTTGTAAGAGAGGTGTCTATATGAGAAAACTTGCTCCGGAATAAGCGGCATCGAGGAGCATGGTGGACCGAAAATGCCAGTTTTCCCTTGCTGAGTAGCCCGCCGCGGTGGCTCAGTGGTTAGGGCGCTCGACTACTGATCCGGAGTTCCCGGGTTCGAAACCGACCGCGGCGGCTGCGTTTTTATGGAGGAAAAACGCTAAGGCGCCCGTGTGCTGTGCGATGTCAGTGCACGTCAAAGATCCCCAGGTGGTCGAAATTATTCCGGAGCCCTCCACTACGGCACCTATTCTTCCTTTCTTCTTTCACTCCCTCCTTTATCCCTTCCCTTAAGGCACGGCTCAGGTGTCCAAAGATATACGAGACAGATACTGCGCCATTTTCCTTTCCCCAAAAACCAATTATTATTATTGTTCCCTTGCTGAGTAGATATCGCTGTCACTTGTGCACCTCGAAAGAAATGCCTCGTGTAGCACAAAACTGAACAGGGAACATTCGTAGCTACATCATGCTTTCAAATTTGCTTAGCTCTCGAAATTAACTCCAGGCTCTTTGCTGGGATAGAATTTTATTTTTATTGTTTACTTTTTGTCATTTTTATTAGTTTTATTGTACAGCCCTTTTGGGCATTACCGGTAATGCCCAAATCGCGGTCTTGAAGTTATCGGAAAACGTTACAGAGGAACTCTGTCAATCGGCATTCCAAGTTGTAGCGTTGGAAGTATTGTTCTTTGTGGTGAATCGCCGTAGGTCACGGCCGCTGCTGCAACGTTTCACCACTCTTCTCAATTTGTGCCACTTGTGACCACGAGAATACACTTTCCTACATTCCTAAAATCTTTTGATGGCACTATCCGCACGCTTTATGAAAACATGCCATGGACAATAGCACAAAAGCAGGGTGCAGCCTACATTTTTTTTTTTCGCTCTTATCTGTATGGCTGTCGTAGAGCGATGGAGCAAGCAAGCAGCAAGACGATGATCGGAGCGGGAAAAACTAGGATATAAAGGAGGCACTGTCCTTCCTACAAGCCTCCAACTATTTTTCTCTCAAAAAATCACCCGAAGAACCGCACAACCAACGAATAATAAAATACAAAACTTCACCAGCAAGAACAAAAAGTTGGGAAACGTATTCCTCCCGACTTTATGGCTTAGTGTTTGAACAGCATGACTCCTTTGATGCGTCACGGGGGTCCCCCTTCGGGACGAATATCTTTTATGCCTGCTCCTCGTTCGTCCATCACTGGGACATATCGTACTTTGCGAGCACATTTGGATGCATTAGAAATGCGCATATGTATATGCGTGAGCCTCAGTGAGTTCCGGTTTGGCGAAAGCGCAATTTTTGTTTTTGTTTCTTTCCTTGAGATCTCTTACTGCTTCTGCTCTTTTCGGTGCCATGCCACACGCCCCCTTTTTCGACGCCCTCCCCCTCTGTCAAACACACACATCCTTTCTTCACAATCCGCTGTGTCTTGTTTTGCAAACTTTATTTACCTTTTTTTGCTGTTTAGTGACATAGAATCGAAGAAAGCAAGCTTTCCAGACGCCGTCGAGTTTTCGAATGGCAAGCTTCCGCCGTTGTGATCGCGAATGCTGCATCGTATCAGCGATTTGGGACTTTGCTCCGACTCGCTCCATGAGCATCGAATGCGCTTCATGCGCGTGCGTTGTGAATCATGTCCTTAAAGATTTTATGTGCTAGTTTTCCTTTTTTTTTTGCTTGCTTCGCGCGTGTGAGTGCGTGTCCGGTTAGTGCTCTCCCTCAGTTGTTTGGCGGCCCTCAATCTCCTCAAGTGTCCCTGCTTTCTGTAAGGCCATTTGAAAAATTGTGACCTCTTTCCGACAGTAGCCGTCGCGTGCACTTTTCTTTTTACACAATTCTAGGCGTCGGCTCTGCGATATAGAAGAACGTGGAGAGAGTCGCCGTTTCCTTGAAGCTAAATGATCCGGAACGGCGGAAAAAGAACATGGAAAAGACGCGCTGACCTCGGCAACTAGGGGAAATTTCCGCCTACGCTGCTCCACCATTTCCGAAATTCGTATGTCCGCAGTTGCTTGAGCGTCAGTTCTTTTGTTTTTACTTTTGGGGCTATTTTGCGAGTGAGGAGACGTTTTGCCCTTGACTTAGTTGCAGAAGGCCTCGGGGCTTTATGGTCTTTCGCATCAATGCCGCTCGTAAACTCTCTCATCGCTTCTTCTTAGCTGCTTGACCTTTAACTTCCTTGTAGGCCTCTGCCTGATAATAATCGAATATCTCTGCACTGAATACCGTATTGCTGCTTTTTCTATACGTGTTGTACGGAAAGGGGAGAAGTAGGAAGATTAGGGCCAGGGTGTATGAATGGCGTGGATTTTATTTGGCTGCCTGCTATGGGTTTACGTTTCTAAGCCAGCTTTAGAGAATAAACAGCTGTGAGGACGCTTAAAGGGCAACTGCACCACTTCTTAAGAATTCCGCGATATTCAAAGATTCAATTCTATATTGGCTGTAGGTAAAGCATGCCAAGTGTTTATGCGCTTGCGTTTAAAGTAATGACGCAATCGTCGATTGAATTTTGCGCTTCTCCTCAAAGTAGCGGAGGATTGTGGGGAAGTTCTGTGCGACGTCACGGAAGGTAAGCTTTCATATTCCCGCTGCCGTCAGCCACATTCTTCGGTGCCTCGTTGGAAGCTGCCAAGCAACGCTCGGCGCGCTTCGCTTTGAGTGGCGTTGATTTTTTTCTTTGGAAGCAAACGCTCACCCGTTGGATATGAACCGGTACCTTCGATGACGTCATCATGTGCCCCTCACCTCTCCCCCCCCCCCCCCGCTTTTGGCGCTGTGCACAGCGAAGTAGCTTGAAGGCCGTCGCGATTTTAATCGGTGATTACGTCATCATTTCAAATGCTAGTCCAAAAGGACTTCGCATGCTTTACCAGCAAGTTTCACATATTCCAGCCCTTTAAGATCATCGATTTCTAAAACCTGTCCAGTTGCCATTTAAGTCACCGTTAGTGTGGAATGCGATAGCGTTAGGTTTCACATTTGCTGCAGCTTATGTTGCAACCGCTGCGAGTGTTTTCGTCAGTGCTTTGAAATTGTCAGTCCGTGAATCACCACATTCGGACTGCTGGCTGCAGTCGCTGGTATCTGCTATGCTGCTAAGAAGTCCATGCGTAACGCCACGATAACACGTAATCAGAAATCGTAATTTTAACCTGAATAAAATTAGAGGCATGTAGAATCCAGCGAAAGCCCCTTTGTGGCATGGAGCGTAATTGGAGACCGGATTAACAGCGTTTCTTTAAGGTGCGAGCTCTGCGTGGTTACCCCGGACATAGTCGAGCCGTATTTAATAATCGCCGTCGAACCATGATTGCTTTATCGTTAGTTCTTTTTGACACCAAGCATTAGTACTCGATTGTTTAGAAGGGCTCATTTCAACTCACATTATTTTTCGTCCATCCTTTAACATCTAATTCAATGTTGTGGAGGTGCAGGCCACAGTAGGTGCCAACGATTCCAGTCTCACTGAAATATATTCACCCACTCGCAACCAGTTACAAATATAGTGCTCATGAACAGCCCGGACACAAAAATATTTCGAGAACTTCACCACAGATCATGGGCGCCCTGCATCTTACCTGCAGAGCTTGAGAAGCTTAACTTCGATTCCTGCATTGCTCCTGCGCGCCTGCTGCTGCCACATGTCTGCAGAGTCTAACCTAACCCAGCCTGACCAAACCTTACTGGGGTGCTTGCCACAGCTACACCGTCGGCGGTCGGCTTACTATGCTAAATCGCTGCATGCTGCGGCACCGGCAGAAAGCCATTTCAATATTCTAACGGTATACTGAACCCCAAACCACAGCCAGCGCAGGTTTTATAGCTACACGGCCGCAAAATGTTGCCACATTGACGTAGCAGGTTTTTCTGATGGTCGGGTGCTGGAGTCTTTCAAAACTGAGTCAATAGCAGGGACGTTTCCGCAATGAATCACCGCTCGCTTTCTGTCAGGAGAAAGCAATGAAGTGTCAAGAGGTATCGACGTAGCAACGTTTCTTTTTATTTATTTTCAGGTTCCAGGGCAAAGAAATGTCACCGAGCCCGTTCGTTGCATAACCTGTGCCGTGGATTTGACTGTGGCACCACGATTTACGACAGAAAGAAAAAAAAATCAGGATCGCACGTTCATTCATTATTTCTTTTTTTCCCGTGGGATGTTTCTGCGCATTACACTGCTGGACCCAGCAGCTTTACCCTGCTGTCGTGCTATAAGAAGGGGCTATGGGAACGGGAGACTTGAGAGGGCAGTTTATGACATCGCAGCTGCTCTGAACTGGGCCCTTGGAGAAGCGATTTCGGCGTTTATGGACGGCGACTTAATATATAACGAAGTGCTGCCAGTACTGAATCATGATTCTCTTTTTTTTTTCACTTTTCTTATGTGTATGTTTATGCGGAAAGCAGCTTGGGTAGAGGTAACAGCTGCAACGCAGAGGTTACTGAGACCGTGGCGCGGCAGACAGAAAGAGAGGGAAATTGTGTTTTCGTCTACGAGTGTTTCAAGATACGAGAGCGTTCGAAACATTCGTAGACAAAAACATAATAGTAGTACTAGTAGTAAGAGCAGAAAATGGTACTAGTTAATACTGCTATTACTAATGTGCTGGGGAATTAAGTGAAGACGTGATGCGGGAGACAGCGAGCGTGCGTGCTTGTCCCATTCGTCTGCGGGAAAGCAAATATAAAGCTAACTTCAGTTACTCTCCTGCAAAGCACTTTTCCACTAACTGGCGATATCGATTCCTGGAAACTACGTGCGCTACGTAGACTGATTATTTAAGCGCTTAAACAGCGCCGGCGATTTCGGCATGAAAGCAAACATTTCAATTTAAGTTACTGCTTGAACTTTCTTGCTGCTAGCTCGTGATTATGCCAAATACAACTGAATTTCTGCATGTATACGAAAAACTGAAAAACTGGTGCCCATTCCACCAATTTGTCCTTTCTTGTATAGTGTCCTCCCGCTGTGAAACTCGCACAGGCCATCTGACGCGACATGCTCAAAGCCATTTCTTCCCGTTTGAATGGGGGGGGCGGGGGGGGGTGCTTCGAAAGAGTATCTGGAAGTGGTCCGAATGATTTTTTTTTTTCACCGAAGCCTTAACGCATGAAGCATTACACTCTAAACACGAATACGCTTATATGAAGGTAAAAAGGGAGTAAACTGTCCTCTAGGTGCGCTAGAGGACAGCTTACGCTCTTTTTACTCTTTTCTGTTTAGAGTGTAGCCTGGCATATTCGGGGCCCACACACTAGACACTTGTAGCGCGCCGTGTACCTCGTTACCGTTACCGACGGATACCGGGAGCCCGCGCGCCGTCAATGAGCATGCGCAGATCGCCTTCAAGTCGTCAGATGGCGCCAGGTACCCGGCAGCTGCGCGTACGTCTGCCGAATCGGAACCAATCAGCGCGTGCGAACTGACGGTGGGCGGGCTCTGGATACTCCACTAACGGGAGTGGTAACACGGCACACGGTTTACTAAATGTGTCTGTAATCTCTTATGGCATTTTGTAAATCCAATATTACTATTAATACGCGCGCTATGTCCTTTGTAAACCGACATCTATGCTGTGGGAGTGTTTGGCTCTCGTTTTTCGCTATAAGATTGTGAACATCACTAATGGCAAGCATTAAGTCCTAGTAAATAGTGCTCTAAGATAACCAATATGTTACTCGTGGTGGTGACCGAACTTTCCTAATCTGGAAAGAAAAAGAAGTGTTGTAAAGGGTTGCCACACCCCTCCCGACATACGAAACCGGATCCTTTTAACCGTGCGTACCAACCGTCCGAAACTAACCCATACCACTCAACAAAGTTTTAACATCTCTTGAAATTGTGCCTTTTCGATGATTTCTGTGAAAAGCGGTGGGCATAAACAACAACTGAGCATTTTTGCAATAGGTGCCCCTTTTTGACCCCCCCCCCTTTTCTTGCCTACTCTAAGGCTACAATCACTGTGCAAGAATACAATTATTCTTACACCGTGGCTACAATAGAACCACCCTCGCACAGACGACAAATGGCACCGCTGTATCCTCATCGCTCACAAAGTGATCACGGATTTGCGTTGTGGTAGAGTCGTTAAGTCTGGGACACAAGCATACTACTACTGCTAGTACTATCACAACGCAAAGTAAAGCTGTCAAAGTGACTGAGAGCCAAAACGATCTAAGGCATAAAATGCCGAGTAACTCTCCCTGGGGTTAATTCAATATTGTAGGGGACCCGCGGGATCTTCGAATATTGTGTGATGTGGCGACCCGGGACACAATTCAAGCCATGCTGGAGACTCCACGGAAGAATATTCATCTTACAGTCTTACTCTGACCCCTTCTTTCATTCTAGTTGTGTCGGACACGAAGTCCCATCTTTTATCCTTTTCTGCGCTGTCACCAATCCCTCTTTCCTTATTACCCTTCTTCTACTTCCTCATTCTTTCTATCTGCGGCTCTGAGCCGAATAGAGCGGCACGAAGGGATATCGCAACATCGGAGACCCCAGCGTAGTTTGTCACTGTCATCCCTAGTCGTCGTCTACATCTTTCTTCTCTCGCTTGTACTTTCTCTCTTGCTATCTTTTTCTTCCCCTGTCCACCTCGGTACAAGAACAGATAGAGTGACAGGCAAGCAGCGACCTCGTGCGGAGGACAGTGTGTTTATTTCGAGTCCCAGCCTTGACGACTTGTGTTAGACGAACAGGAGTTTAGGGCAGTGTAGAGACGCAGAGGCACAACAATAAAGAAATACACACTTTAAAAAGAGTGTTCTGCTCGGTGTCTGGAACAGAGAGTCCCTTCATGGTTTCCTACTTACTTCGCACATGTGCTTGATTGAGGAGCCGGTGTCAGAGAAAAAGGTAAAAAATAGAAAAACAGCAGAAGAGTGAGAGACACGAGGGTCGAAGATGGGTCCTTATGTTCGTGACATTTCGGCAGAGCAGGTGATGGCCAGTGCTAAAGAGCGAATGGAGAATTTGAGTACTCTTTTCGACGCCATCCCACACAAACAACTGTGACAAACTCAGTCTACCCGTCACTTACAGCTGCTGATATCTCGACAGAAACACATTCAATGTGATTGCTCTGTTTGTTCTGTCGACCGTGCAGGTGTGTCAGTAAAGATTCAGATAGTCTTTACTGGAATGCCAGTTTGATACAAAAAGCAATGAAAATGAACAGGGACTGCCTCAAAATAAAATTCGTAGTGACATGAACGAACAGCTAGATTCGATACTGAAAGAAGGCACTTATAAATTCGGACAGAAGGCTATCTGTGAGCAGTATAAAGAGCAAAAATGATGACGCAAGCACGCTAGCTTTTCTCTGCTCCCGCGAAAGAAATCCACGTTTCACGGTCCTGCTTGCTTTTTGTTGTAAAATAAACAAGGCAGTCAGCGTTGCGTAACCTTAAGTCTTACGGGGTTACGCTCACTCACAACTTACTGCTCTTTCCATGTCCGAAATAAGAACCCTGTATGAAGGAAATGCTAGAGGGTATAATCATCGCGAAAAGTCCGGGTTCAATTTCACACTCGGAAAACACAGTGAGCACTCAAGTTTTCTCTAGAGGCGCTTCATGGGGTTCTTTTATATATATATATATATATATATATATATATATATATATATATATATATATATATATATATATATATATATATATATATATATATATATATATATATATATAGCTGTGCGAGAGCCCTCTTATGCTTTATAAGTAATTTTCTTTAAGCGATAGATTAATCGAAGTATTATTATCCCACTGATCAGCACTACACATTAAAAAAATAAAAACTGTGTGTGTGTGTGTGTGTGTGTGTGTGTGTGTGTGTGTGTGTGTGTGTGTGTGTGTGTGTGTGTGTGTGTGTGTGTGTGTGTGTGTGTGTGTGTGTGTGTGTGTGTGTGTGTGTGTGTGTGTGTGTGTGTGTGTGTGTGTGTGTGTGTGTGTGTGTGTGTGTGTCGTGCGTGTCGTGTGTGTGTGTGTGCTGTGTGTGTGTGTGTGTCGTGTCGTGTCGTGTCGTGTCGTGTGTGCGTGCGTGCGTGCGTGCGTGCGTGCGCGGAGCCGACAGTCACCGAAACCAAGGTGCATAAGGGAATGTTTTTATTTTTGCTATGTGTAGTGCTGATCAGTGGGATAATAATACTTCGATTAATCTATCGCTTAAAAAAATTACTTATAAAGCAGTGAAAAAAACAACCATGTCACCAGTGGGATCCGAACCCACGACCTCCAAATATCGCGTCCGGTGCTCTACCAACTGAGCTACGGCGACGGCTGTCCAATCTGCTGCTCTTGTGGGTATTTGTGTTTATTGAGTGTAAGCGAACCTTGAGAGTGTTCACCAGCGCCACCCTCGTCCATAGCGGCGGATGTAGCACGTCCTGTATTACCGCGAGTGTGACGTAGAACGTCACCTAACGGCGAGGGCGGAAACTGTGCGAGAGCCCTCTTATGCTACCTATGGCATCAAGACTGCCAGAACCGAGACCTTCGTTAAGATATTAGCAGTGAAAGTTAAGGAAATGAGGGGCTCGTTTGATAAACTTATGAAGGGAGCCAACAGTCACCGAAACAAAGGTGCATAGGGGAATGTTTTTATTTTTTTAATGTGTAGTGCTGATCAGTGGGATAATAATACTTCGATTAATCTATATAGGCACCAAGCGTTTAGGTGCCATTGTTACAAAGCTTTTCTTTTTTTTTTTCTTGGGGGTGGTTTAACTCGAGCGCATTGCAGCAGCCTTTTTGCAACCCCTATAAATACTCACCTGGAATAATTATCAATCCCAGCTTAACCTGAGTCTAATATCGTTGCCAGACGTGCCGAGGACCCAGCAAATCAAAACATGATCCAGTCAGTCTAAACATGTGCTTTTGCACGTCTACTCGCTTTAACTACGTCGAAACCCTATCATTTTCTACTTGTTGCTGCACCACCAAGCAAAATTACCAGATAGAGACGCTGCTTGGTCTTTTTTACCTTCCACGACACCCTTATCATTTTGCTGCTCTGGAGCAGCAGAAGTCGCTGATTAATTACATACTCAGCACTTTAGCATAAAGATCACGTTTGCTTTAATTCACCTCACTAACACCGAAAGTTCGCCAGACGTTATTCCCCTTTTTGCTTGCACTATCCGTGGCTCACTTCTGACAAGTTTACAGAACAGAACGCTCGACATAAAACGACATTAGCAGGGTCGCGTGAAAGTTAATAATTAACTAAAAACAAACTTTAATTCAGCTCACGCTCTTGATGCACTGGAGTCAGCGAATCGAAAGCAGAGCTATCTAATGAGGCGAACAGCGCAACGTAAGAAATTAATCGTGTTTGGGGGGGCGGGGGGGCGAACCGACATTGACGAGCCTTTTATTTTTTTTATTTCCCCGCCTTCGTCGTTACTTATCTCTTCCAAACAGGCTTAGAGAAAAGTTCTGCCTTAATTGCGGAACTCGATATTACGAGAAAGCGTGCCTAAGAGCGCACCTGAGTGTAGCTACAAAAAAAACAATATTCAAAGAACGGACGCGCGAGGTCTGGGAAAGTATAGCTATTGAAACAAAAACAAAAGAAAAGACAGGTGGGAACAAGTTAAAAACAAGCGCAAGGCTGCGCTGTCACAAAAACTTGAGTTGTCATTCTATTAATGAAAGCATCCCCCGCTAATGCCCGGAACTATACTACAGCTTCCGCCTGAACCCGAGGACTGTCCCGGACAGTAGCGATAGCAACGCGAGCGGGGGAAACAAAATTAACGTCAAGGGACGTGTCCCCCTCTCCCTCTTTCCGCGGTAATAACGAAAGCGGACCGGCACACATCGCCGGGTCAACATGGTTCCCTTCCTGTCACGTACGCACGCTGTAAGAACCGTTATAACGAGATTTCGCGAGAAAAAAAATGAAAGGGAACGAGTAGAAGGAACGCGGCCCTGCTGTCCGAACTTCTTCGGGCAGTGATTGGCTTATGTGCTCGGGGCTCTGCATTCTGGTCTTGTTTGCCGCGGGCACTCTCTTTTTCTTCCTTTCTCTGGTATTCCCTTTCGGTATTCTTTCTTCCTTTCTTTCTTTCTTTCGCTGTTTCTTCCTTCCTTTCTTTCTTTCATTCTTTCTTTCGTTCGTTCCATCTTTATTCCTTTCGTTCTTTTCTTTTGTGACCGGATTCGCGAGCGCTCCTGTTCCGCGGCAATTTTTCCCGCTCCTAGAGACGCAACAACGATGGGCCGCGCATTTGCCTAACCACGTTACGCGTCGCGATTGAGAACGCAAAACGCGGTTTCCGCCTAATTTCCTCCATGGACGCGATTGGTGGGCGCAGAACACTCTTCGGAAAGCTGATTTTTTTTATTTTCCTTACTTTATCTTTTCCTTTTATTGCTGCTCTTTTCCTCGGCAAGCACGGGGGTACCGCTGTAAAATTTCAGCTTCGCCGCCCTGCTTAGCGCTCGGAGGGCTGAATGCGTTTTGGACCTGCGGTCGATCGTATTGGCTGTTGCTTTCGCCGTGTGAAAAATCTAATTCCTGAACAAAGTGTGTTGTTGCGCCCTTCAACATCCTCGGCAATAATAACGGCGAAGGTCTTGGGAGAGAAAAAAAAATTATGAGAGAGCGTCCATTGGTCGCATGAGCGCTTTAGTCGGGTGTTTGTTGGTCTACGAGGCTTCGGAGAAATGCCGCTACGGGGTGTATAAACTCGATTTAGTACAAGTGAAGGATGGACTATGCCGTGTTATGTTCCTGTCGTCGTTAGGTTGGCCGGAAATGGCCAGTAAACCTGTGCCTGAAGAAGCAGCCAATTTTTTTTTTTTTGCGTAGTTCTTCGTCTAGAACTGTTCGCCGAAAATGATTGTAAAATCAGTCGAAACAGACGATGGATTCAACCCCATAGTAGAAGTTCAATATCCGACGCGCGTATCAACAGCAACCTATTTTATGAAACAAATGAGAATGTCGTGGTCTGATGTCGTCGTCAAAGATGGTACAAAATATGAACATCTTTTTTAGAAGCTTCACATTCTTCTAGAAACTCACGTGCGCTCCACCTGTGTGAAAAGCATGCACGCTTTGTTTAACGCCAGAAATTAGGGCTGAGGCTGAAGCGATCTCTTGCTAGCTGGTTCCCGCTTGGAGTTCCAGCCCGGATGTTGAACAAAGCTCTGTCTCTTCAATCGGCGTATTTTTGAAGGCGGAGGTGGGACACAACGTAATAACATCGGTCAGATGACCTCAACTTAAACCTTCCGTACTTAAACTTTGTGCAAAGTGAAAATTTACCTTCTGCTCCTGTTTCATCACCCCCTGCGCATCAAGGTAGGGCGCAGTCTGCACGCTAGCAATCCAGGGCAAGAAACCAGCTCTAACTATACTATAAGAAAATTCATAGACATTCATTCATAGAAATACATAGACATACTATAGGAAAAATCATAGACACGGCGCAAATGACTTATTAATGGTCAGATAAGGTCCGGCAATGCATTATTTATTGTTACTCGCTGGCAGTGGCTTCGATAAGCGATTTAAACACGTGCAGTATTGCTTCGTGTCTGAGGCATTAACCACTCCGTCTTCTTCGGGAATGCTGCTTATGTGTCGAGCACAGAGGACGAGGACAAACCGTGAGCGAGTGTTTGTCCTGTGCGTCCCGCGTCCGCACTGTTCCACTCGTCGCCATCCGCCCTTCCGCGGGACACACCCCAGCCCCGTGCGGTGGTGCAGCTCGTGCCATTTGCTGCACTGGGCTGATTGCATCGCAGGGCAGCGTGTGCTCGCCGTCTGCGCCGTCGTCGACCCCTTTGCATCATTCACCTAGTTTGCCGCAGGGCGGGGCTGCGATCTGGGGACCATGCGAGAGAGAAATGAGAGACGGCTGACTGCCGCCGCAGAGCCTGATCAATGGAAATGCTGTATGCGTGATGGCATGAAATATTAGATAAGCCGAGAGGGGGGGCTTCCTGTTTCATCAGAGAAACCGTGGCGATGCGGGTGTGCACTTCGCCGGCAGAACAAACCGAACACGGCCGCCGCCCTCATGGGCTATCGGACGCGGCTGCTATGTCTTATTTCGCTCCGACATCGTTATATACGCGTCTGCGACAGCCTCGTCCGCTGGCTCTATCGGCCTGTGTACATCTCAGGGTATCTCCGGGAGGGTTTAGTCACCGGGGGTCGCGGGAATTCCCACATTCCAGCGGCTACAGAGTGCAACACAAGTGAAACACCCCGTCGTGAGTCATGCCCTGATATTCCTATTCCGCAAGTGCAAGATGATGATTCGGTGTCAGTCACATGAGGCCCCTGAGGCGGTGAGGAGGACAGCTTCGTAGGTAACCTAAAACCTGTGCCAGCCCGGAGGCCGTCGGATGTCGGATCGCAACAGCGCTGACGTGCGTCAGTGTACAAGCGTACAGGGACTCCTGGCAGCGAAGCCAACGAATACGGTGTCTCCACGGCTGAAGAACGTCTTGTAGCGTCATTCGCTTGTCATGGCATTCAGTTCAGCGAGTGTAATAATTCAGTTTTTACAGATTGGGGTGCAATAATTCAAGGCTTTCTCTCGGCGAGACAGTTTCCAGAGGCTGTATGTTGTAAGGGCTCTTTTTCTCAATCTATTCATTCCCTTCCTAGCCGTTAGTCAGCCGCACGTTTGATTTTGCTGCCGGCGAATGTCTCCGCCTTTAACTGCAATCAATAGTAGAAGTGGAGAAGAAGGAACCGGGGAAGAATTGGCCCAAATTCTGTCATTTACCCCAGCTGCAGCGCCTTTGTTAAGTTCTCGGCTATAAACTTTAAGCTTTAAGTGTGCGCCTGCTGTACCCTTGTCATAGTGGTCGATGGAGACGTGAGAAACTTATTTCGTCGCCTCTCTTTCTTTCCTTTTTATGCGTTGCATATTGCAATCACTCAGTTCAGCCCTTGGGCGCGGCCGGGCAGCCACCATTGACCTTTAGCGCAACCACGTGACGTGACGTCACGACAGCCGGAGGAAAAGCTGGGCCCCAACTCGCGCGGTCGCGCGCGGCCGCAGCCACCACCTGACTCCCGCTCCTCCCGCTAGGGGCGCTGCGCCGGCGCGTGACGTTGAGGAACGATTGAGAAGGATGGAGGAAAAGCGGTGGGCTAGGAAAGTTTTCAGATACCTGTATATAAAGAATGTTGACACGAAATGGAGAAAGCGAACTAGAAAATTGACAAGCAAATATCTGGACAGCAGTAAGGGGGCAAATCAGCAATTATCGGTTAAGAAAAAGGTTAAAGGAACAGAGAGAGCTTTGTGGAAAACAGGGATGCTGACGAAATCGGCACTAGAAACATACCGGACCTTTAAACAGGAAATTGTCAAAGAAAATATCTATGATAATTGTAGGGGAAGTTCTTTGTTGTTTGAGGCCAGGACTGGAGTTTTGCGGACTAAGAAGTATAGAGTCAGGTACCAGGAGATAGACACTTTGTGCATTGCGTGCGGAGAGGAGGAGGAAACGGCTGAACACTTGATACTTTTCTGTAAAGGGCTTCACCCTACAGTGGAAGGCAGCGGGGCTGACTTACCCAAGGCATTGGGGTTTAGGGATAGTGAAGGGAAAGTGGATTTTAAGAGGTTAGAAGTAACCAAGCGAAGGTTATCTGATTGGTGGCTAAAAGCAAGACAGGAGTAAAATTTCACAAGACATGGCTAGGTGGCTTGAGCCACCGCCCGATGTAAAGGGTTCAGCCGTATCCATCCTTCCATCCATCCATCCTACGTCACGGAGGAAAAGCTGGGCCCCAACTGGCGCGGTCGCGCGCGGCCGCAGCCACCACCTGACTCCCGCTCCTCCCGCTAGGGGCGCTAAGCCAGGCTACAGCACTTCTCGCCTCACTACTGGTTAAGAATTAAAATAGCTAAACCAAGTATTACCGAGTAAATCCAAGTATAACCAAATATTGCCGAGAAAATCGAGTGCCGCCAAGCAATACCTCGCCCTCAAAAAAAAAAAAAATGACCACGCAATATGCAACGCATGCTTGGCTTAACCAAGCTAAGCCTGGCCATTTTTCCCCTCTGTTCCCCTCCCCACGTGTAGGTTAGCCTACTGGGCATTGCCTCGTTAACCTCCCTGCGTTTCTTTCCTTCTTTTTTTTTCTCTCTCTCTCTCCACACCGACGGAAAGCACGTAACGCGGCAATAGATGAAACCGCTTGCACTGTTTACGTCGCCTTGCATATGGCAATACGCAGGAAATCCTCTTTATTTACCCAACTCGTATGGCTGCAGGAGCTAATACAAAAGAAACAACTGAGCGCTGAAGCAGGGTGAGAGTGTTTAAGACTTTAACGTAAACAAACGCAGTGCCGACGAGAACAAAGCTGGTGAAGTACACTCCATACTATAACAACAACATGCGCTATGTTTCCGTCTGGGTTCTCGTCTGTGATGCACTTTCTTTAGGTTCAGGTAGTGACGACGCCAACGCACCCGACTTTCCGTTCTCGGGTCTTCAAACTATGGTTTAACCCGCGTGCACCCCTTCCCATTCCGCCCCGCCGGCTGCGCTTCGCGACTGCAGAACAAGCAAATGCCTATTACAGTCGGCGTCACTGTACACAGGTATGCGCTTATGAGTCCCCAGAGGCAGACGACACCCTCGAGGTTTCTAACTTGGGCCGAGGAGACAGGGGGAGCGCCACTATTCGCGACGCCGCTTCGCTGATCCGAACTTGCAGCACTGTTTGTCGCCGGGGGTCTCCTTGTCGTATAATAAATCTCCGCTGGAGCAGCAGCGCGCAGTCAGACTCGCCTGTCGCCCAACTGGCTTCGTAGGAGGCAGCTTCGCCTTTGTAGACCTGCGAGGCATTGGCCGTTGTCTCTCTGACACTCTTTGTTAACTCGGAGACGCCGGGACAATAAGGCAGGCGAGACAATCGGACCGTGGGGACGGCGCTGGAAATGCTCCCGGTCCGCCAGTTCGGACCTCGCCCCATCCTTGATAGAAGGAGCTTTAACCGAGCATTGAAGTGAGCTGTACACGGTCCCTGAACGAGGAGCAGGAGTTATCGGAGAACGGATTTTACAGCGATGGATTTGTGAGGTACATGGCCCAGGATAGACAGCGCCACCGTCGGAGTATTAGGTATTAACCGGAAAGTCCAACTTCCTTAAATGTTATCCAGGCTAGCTATTCAGTTATATAATGCTGTTATTCTGAAATGTTATCATAGCTGCCTAGAATACCGTACAAATAGACCTGAGCCCGAAGATACGTGAATGACTGCCTTATATGCAGTGTGTCGTTAATCGTTGTTAATCGTGTGTCGTTAATCCAGGACGATGCGGCAGAAGTAGACGCACTTATGAGAAGAGAATGAGGGTTCACTGTAGCTGTCGCTGGTACTGTTTATTTGTTGGAAAGGGGGTGTGTGCGACTTTTCACTTCATGATTGCATTAGTCTTCAAAGAAATTGCTGTAATTTTCGAGTTTTGCACTAAGTAGAACGTGAGTACCACTTTATGCTTAGCTCTCTGCTTCCTGTCTTCCCTTTGTTCCCCTTCACATGTGTGGTGTCGCATATTAGTCGCCTAGCTAACCTCCCTGCCTTTCCGTTTTTCTGTATCTTTCTCTCCGTTTACTTGGCCGTATGCTTTGACACTGTAACGAATGCGCATGCGCAAAACCCTACGCACGCCAAAAGACTATACCTCGTGTGACGGGCTGTGCTCCCAATATGGCTATGGGCTGCTCGCCCTCTTGGGACCAAATACAGCATCTTCGACGCGACAACTGGCTATAAACGCCGACCTTCTCTTTTAATTCGCATACTTTCACCGATATGCCAAGGTATAAGTGACAAGTATTCCTTGTTTTTAAGGTGATTTGGCGATTTTTCAAGCCGTTAAGCCTAACTATACGCGGTGCACACTGTCGCTATAGCAACTAACAGTTCTCCAGCTTTCTGTTAGATTTGCCTTTTCCTCTGTTTTCCTAGTCTCCTTCATGGAAAAAAAAAAACGAATCAAATGCTGGTATTGCGCTCACCATTGTCATCAATAGCAGCAGAAAGTTTTTCAGCCCAGAGCTGGAGCGTTTTGACTTGGAGAGATTTCTCATAACACTATCAGCCACTGCGCATGCGCAGATAGTCCTGAAGACGCCAGATGGCACCAGGTGCTGGCCAGCTGAGCGCACGCCCGCCGGTTTGGGACCAATCAGCGCGTGGCGCACTGGCGACAGATGATTGCAGTCGCGAATCGTGCTATGATATATCTCTCTATTGTCACTAGATGGCGCCACAGTATGTGCCGTCTGTCGAGCGACGCTGCGGCACGGCAACTAAGTGTGTCTTGACTGCGCTGTTTGCATTATTCTCAACGCAGTCACCGCTATACGCACAGGCTTACTGCGTACATGCAACTAAATGGGTCTATAAATGCTCCAGAAATCGCACCGCGCGTCCCGCACATTCTTCCCAAAAATGTCAAAAGTAAGGATCCGCCAAAAGAGACGTCCAGACACCCAGCGCAAGATTCGTAACTTCCGAGGCGGACTACTTTCGTGCGAGTCCTGAGTGTTGTCTTGAAGGTTCTTCAAGGAACAGAACTTGTCCTCTTGCAAAGCTGCATAAAAGTGCAATTAGACGTACGCTCCAAATGTAGGGAACGTATAATAACTTTGTTGCCTGCGAGGAGGCCGGGACGACGAATAAACAAAGCTACGCAACTCGGCCGAGAACAGCACGCTTCCAGAGCACTTCACGCATCGCGCCTTCTTTTTCGTCTTAAATGCATCGAGGACAGCACACCGCAAGGGAGGAAAGTTGGAGAGCCTAGCCAGCGGAAAGTGCAGCTCGGCTTGTTTCCGTGCACTGAGTATGAACGAAGTAGGCAGATGAGGAGGCGGCACGACAAGCCTGTGATGCACCTGGATACGCGAGCACGTCAGGGCAATTCGGAAGCCGAGGTCTTAAGCGCGTGCCGAGTTTTACGCGACAGCTGCTGCCGCGTCACGGTCCCCGCCCCCGGCGCGACAGTTTATTTCCTCACATGGACGCTGTCTCTGGCGTGGGCATTTCTTTTTCCTGGCACGCTCCAGCCCCCTCCTTCCCTTGTTGTCCGCGGTGTTTACGTTGCTAATGAGAACCGAGAACTTCGCGTGCCCGTACTGAAGTTGCGTGAATCAACCGTGAAAGCAGCGCGCTCGTATTCTTTCTTTATTTAGATTTTTTTCGCCAGACTTGCCTGCTGTGTTTATGTGCAGGCGCGTTGACAATGTTGAACCGCCTGATAGAGGCTCTGGTGCAGTCGCCAAAGTTGCTCTCCCCGCATATTTTTTCCTTATTTCTGTTTTTAGTGTCACATGTAGCTCGACACTTCTTTCTAATTCTCCTTTCTTGTACATTGTGGTCCAACGAGTCTAGACATTGAACAAGAAGAGAGACTATGCAACCTGCATGGAAACTATCTTGGCACCCTGTCCTTCTATGAGAGAACAGCTCGGTTGCACCTGAGCTGCCGTTCGGTTAGCTTAGCCCTTTGCATTGATTGCGTTGTAGTTTGCAGGATTGATTTTCGTGGTACGGCTCCCGTCATTAGTGACTCGGTCTCCTCTGGGCTGCGGTTGGCGAAATCAACAACAGTGACGTGATCATTTCTAATAAACGCTGTTATGTCCTGTCCGTACCTTCCTTTTCCACCTCGTAACAATGCAATCCTTGGCACATCTCTGTCGGCTTTATCGTCAATATGCGCTTGCGACTGCAACGTGGCAACAGAAGAGCAGCTTATTTTCTAAAAGCATACGGCTGTAGCACTCAGCAAATTGTGTAGCTTACATGAGCACTGCTTGCAAAAGCTGAATTGCGCGAAAACGAGTCTGGCCCATAGCGTGACGCGGGCCTCGATTGCTGGGGCACAGTGGGCTTTCCGACCGCTGTTTGCGGTCAGAACATATATATACATTCGAAAGTATCAATCAAACGCGGCGCGTCCGAAGTCTTATCACGCGACGACCCGGAAGTAATGTATGGAAGTATGGTTATGGTTTATGCGGTTTAACGTGTCAAAGCGACTCAGGCTATGAGGGACGCCGTAGTGAAGGGCTCCGGAAATTTCGACAACCTGGGGTTCTTTAACGCGCATTGACATCGCACAGTACACGGGACACTAGAATTTTGTCTCCATTGAAATTCGACCGCCGCGGCCGGGATCGAACCCGCGTCCTTCGGGTCAGCAGCCGAGCGCCATAACCACTGAGCCACCACGGCGTGGTATGGCAGTATGGTTCAGATGCACTCCATTCATTGAGAGAACGGGCACGTTAGTGCGGGAAAATCGGGTGCAAGATTAGGGATACACGGTGTATATTGTATGTGGTACGTGGGGTTATAACTTTCCGAAGCTGCATGCTGGCTTTGAGAGACGGCTTAATGAAGTGGTCCGAAATAATTCGACCATTGGGGTTCTTCAGTGGGATCTGGCGCCGTATAGCACACCCACAGCTTTTGCATTCCGCCTCCATCTACATGCGGCCACCGCGGGATTCGATCCCGCGAACTTGGGTTCAGCAGCCCAACCCAAAAGCCACTGCAGCGGATTCACGGAGAGAGCAAGAGAGAAAGTGTGGGGAAGAGAATGGTCTTGAAACGGTTAGCTACCTAGCTGTATTATGATGTATAGCGATATATCTTTGAGCAAGCTATAGAGGAAACAAGAAACCAGGCCACGAACAGGAGCTACAGCCTCGCTAGCGATCCATAATCCACTACAATATCAAGTGCCTCATCATCGGTCTTTTGTTGTTATACTTTGTTACTCCTGGCAGTTTTGGTTCTGGTCGCTACATTGATGTTCCGCCCACAGTTCACTGGCGCAGCTGCTTTGCTGGTACTTTGTTCGTGAAATAAACATTGATTGATTGATTGATTTTTATTGATTGATTGATTGATTGATTGATTGATTGATTGATTGATTGATTGATTGATTGATTGATTGTAGTACAGGTAAATACTAGCTCTCTTGTTGGGGCAATAAAGATAATATGTGTCGCTGAGCCCCTCTGATCACTTGAAAAGTGCCTTTTAGCTGCAGGTTGTCATATCAATTAAATTATTTTAAAAATATTTCTCAAGTCAGTTGTTTTCTCTTGTTTTAGCATGTACCTACTGGCGCCACATAACGTAACGATTCTCTTCAGCGTTCTTTCTGTCGCCTTTGCGCAATTGACAGCTACCGCCTATCTCGCGTGCTCATGGCTCATAATCAGCAAAGCGAGTAGCCGGTTTCGTTATCTATGGCGGGGTAGATAAATTACAACAACAAAAAAAACTAATGCATGGTATTAAAAAAGCTGCTTACAAAATACGACTCCAGGCGTAAATGTATTTTCTTTCGACGCGAGTACTCTGCGCGAACACTTTGGAGCGTTTTGACCTTTATAGAAACTGTTTCATGTGTTTAAATGTCCTAGACGTAAAGCTCGTTTGTAGGTTTGAAGCCGGACATGCTAGTGTCTTGACGCAATCTCCGGCCGCCAAGCGTCGAAAACTTGGGACAAAAAAACACAAAAACTTCCAGACTTTTCATTCAAACCGGGCTAGGGGATGAGTGCGATGACCGCATTTCTTCAAGCTGGGACCGGGAGCGACGACTCTGTGGGGATCCAGGAGTGAGAGAGATATTGCCCACCACTCTCCCTCGCCGCCCAACAAAATCTTCCCTAGGCCCCTTTGCGCTTGTAATCTCCGCGGCTACAGCAGAGGCGCATGTAAACCCCCCCCCCCCCCCTGCCTCACTTTTCCTTTCCGTATTTGCGTAAATTAGAACGCGAGCCCACTGGCATGTCCCAGCCGCTGCCCACTCGTCGCAAGAAAGGCTCGAAAAAAAAAAATTGCGCCAGCCAATTTTCCACCGGCTGTGCGCACGGCTCGCGCCTGAGGCAAGTTTCCGGCCGATCTCGGATCCTGAAAGCAGTTGTATTGATTTATTTTTCGGCTCAGCGGAACACTGAAGCCACCAGCTGCTGCTGCTGCTGCTGAGCTCCCCGACAAAAGGCCCAGATCTAAACAAAAAACAAAACAGAAGAAATCAATGGCGATTACCGAGATCAAAGGCCTGTGGAACGGTGGCGCCATCTAACGGCTTTTTCGGAAACAACTGCGATTACTTCCACCGCCGTTCCATGGCCTCGGCACATCCTCGGCGTAAAGCATGGCGCTGTGGTCCAGCTTTCCGAAATTTGGAAGAACCTTCTCTGCGGGCGGTCATGTCTTTTCTAGCTTCTCCATATAGCACTGAGCTTACAGTTTAGACTGCCCCACGGCCTCTGTGAGAAGCTGGCGAGTCGTTGCGCCGAATCTCCATTTGGCGCCGGCCACTGGGCTACTCCTAAGCTTTCGATGATCTGTCGGCTGTGCTCTGCTCAGAAAAGAAGCCTACACCGCTTTGAGTATTGCACTCTCTCTCCCACTTTCTTTCTCTCGCTCTCTCCATCTCCGTCGCTACCGACCGCGAATGGAGCCCAGGCATCGTCATTAAATTACGTCTCGCCACCCCGGCGACATACGATACCCCATGGATGCTATTTCCTGAATGCCAGTGAGAAAGACTGCGTAGAGCATAGCAATTCAGACGCTAAATGCTCTTCATAATTGCAGCCGGTGATCACCCTCTGGGCAGCCTGAAATCGGGCTTTTTTTTCTCACTTGCAGGTCTGGCTAGCTGAATTGACTTGAATTGAATTGAATTTATTTCTTCAAAACAACTGGAAGGATTTCCAGGCAAAAAGCTCTTTTTGCAGCTTGACTAGGCCCGGAAAACCGTTACATAGCAATGGCATCGACATATCAGGCGATGGAAATAAACATAAGAAAGATACAAGTAAAAGGGTGAACGATAAAATACAAGCAATGAATACACTTAATAAATACAAATGTGTGGTGAAAATTGTACCTTCTAGGTTCGCCTGGTGCAAAATAATAGGTAATCAAAAAATTCAGATGAATTAGAGGCACAAAGATGTACTTAATGTTCACTAATACATATTTTGAACATATGTGCATACGTAAAAAGCGGTATATACACATCAAGTTGTACAAAATAATCAATATTTTACAGAGAAATGCACAAAAATGTCCCTGCAGGTCACAATGCACTCCAGAGAATCACAAGTAATAAATCTAAAAAATACCTCACAACTCAACGAAATCCCGTCGCAATTCTTTGAATCTGAAATTTGTCGTACGTTTATATTTGTTGAGTAGATGCGGAAGATTGCGTTGCAATGTTTGGAATTTATAATTAGTTCTAAAACGAGGAACAAACCATGTATCCGTGCTGCGGGTATTAGCAGATGTATGTTTAATTTTTAAGGACGCTGTTTCAGTTATAACGGTCTTGTAAGAACTATTAGAAAAAGAAAACAAACGTAGCAACTGGAAGTCATACATGTGGTCAATGCTGATAATCTGACAGAACGGAAACAAAGCGTTCTTTGGGGATAAGCAGTAGTGTAGCACCTGCATCTGCATCTGCGCTGAAACTCCCATCATCTTCAGAACACCCATGTTCTCTGGCGCAGTAACGAGCGTCCTAGCGGCGGCAAGCTCACGGGCCACCGTGCCATCGACTGGCGAGCCATTGCTGAACTGGCGCTTATTTAAGCGAGTACTGTCGGGACGCTGTAGATGACTATCGCATGAGCTCTGGGGGAGGCTCAAAAGTCTGTCCACTCCTTCTCTCCACACGTGATTGTCCTGTTCAAAGATATAACAGTGCTGAAATAGCGCAAGCCTTAATCGTTCTTCAGTCAAGCTGTCCCTGACAACTTGTGCAGAGCTGGGTACCGCAGGCTGACCCAAAAGCGATCCTCAACCATGAGCTTCTGGCCTTCGGCCTTTATAATTAAGGAATGGTGCTCAATCGATGTGTGCCACGAGCCAATCATCACCACAATCATCACCAGCATGTCTCTGCTGCTTGGAAACAAGTAACAAAAAGCTCGAAGCTCACAGAACAAAAATAGGGCTATTATACGCTTGTGACTTGATTAAAAGTTCTATAGTCGGATACAACTTGAGTCGGCAATGAAGCTACGCCCATATTCAGAACCACCGCACAGAATTCCGCCACTACAGAAAAGTAGTTCGTTGTTAAAACTTTTCTTGGTGCCTGTAAACAAGAAGCTAATCACAATTAAAAAGTTTTAACTGCATAATTATGATTCCTGGCTTGTTTAACGTAGTCAAACATTAAAAAGTTGATTTCATTTACTGTTGTGTTTGGTCAGTGGAGTTATACAGGACGCTGTGGACATGGCCCGTTGTTACCAACTGTTTTTTTTTTTTAAGTTGTATCCTACTGTAGACAGGCGGCCGACATTACTGGATATTTTCATGAGCTCTGCCATTTCTCGTTTAGTCCTGCTACCGGCTAAAGGGACAACCAGAATTTCTCCTTAGATGTATAGCCTCGCCGAACCGACCAGTGTGATACCACTTCTCGTTCCCAATTCAAGCAGAGTCCTCCAATCCCGCTAGTTTAAACCAAGCTCATAATTCACTTGCCCAAATGCCCCTTACCTCTCTCCCTCTCGCACATCCTCCTCTCAGCTATTGTAGAGTGGCGCATCACAACCTAGGCATCTCTCGCCGCCCTTTCATAGGGTCAATTTATCAAGTGGGCCAGATATTACGTGGTGAGATGTCTAGGGAGGAAAATACGAGATAAAAATGTCAGCAGACACGTGGAATAGAGCGAAGGAAGGGCAGTGAGTTTCGGCGGCCCTCTGAGCTACAACACTAAAGGCCAGTGAGAGTAGAAGAAAAAAAAAACGTAATGGTTACAAGAAAATAAGGTGAACAAAGTTTGCACAAAGAGCTGGCTGAAAGTTCAACTGGCAAAACCGACGCAAGAAATGGCATTTGGTGCTTCCTGTCTCAAGCTTGTTAATGCATTATTTATGAAGCCGGCGTTACAAATACCAATACAAAATACAAAATGCATTTATTTCAACGTCATGTGATATCTAAGGTGGACACCCAAAAAGCCTTAGATTGGCTTGACCAAGTAGTGCACCCCATTTCAACAGAAAACAGCGGCAGCAACATTGTACAGACTGCCCTGACTGTATAGCATCACAAGGCGTAATGGTGACAAAGTTAGTGAATTCGTTGAAGTCTGCTAGGACGTTATAAAGATTCCATCAAGTGCTCGAAAAGCGTTGAGGGTCAAATTATTCGAATTATACACCTTCCAGTCAATGCAGTTCTTTTAGCTCGGGCGTCGCCAGAATAACCATAAACTCGTAGTTACACCACCGCTCATACTAAACTACCAATTTGTAGCATCAGTAGAAATGACGCCTCCCATCGCTGACATTGCGGAGATGCTCGATCTCTAAGTTATGAACAAATCATATGATACTTGTCAAAATGCTGTTGCTAGCTGAATTCCACATCAGTTCACATTTTCCTCCCGCATGTGTTGACTAATCCCCTTTCCTGCAGAAGCTGCAAGCATTAACGATCATTTGCCTTTGTCGCCAAACCTTAGCTAATTATGAGTAGTGAGGAACGGTTACAACATTCATCGTGTTAGATGCGCACTGTATTTTATTGGTACGCTTTTAACACTCTCTACTGTAACGCGTCTTGCCGAGAGTTTACTATGAATAAAATAATTAATAAATAATGCCCAGTTCACATATTCATTTGATACGAGATAAACGTTCAGAAAGGAAATGGGGTGTAGCTAGCTGATTACGCTTCGTATGGCATTTGTGCGAATGTCACAAAGCATGCCACTGTGTAACCACACGGACGGAGCTGCAACTTTCCGTATTAGACACGAACTTGTCATCCTTTTCTCCAGAGGAGCTCTCTCGGCCAACTATCCACGTTAAAAAGAAAAACGCATTTCACGCCCATTGAGTCGGCGCCAGTTGAGGCCGAGCAGCTCGAGTGAAGCCGACCTGTAGAACCTGCCAACTGCGCGTCAGACGCTGCGCACTGAAGCGGAAGTAGCGGCGCGTTGCAGACGCTCCATCGCTTTGCCGCAACTGCCGACGTCGGAGGAAGAACTGCGTCGGTTGCTCCATAAAACTCGTATTTCCTCAAGGGGAGCTTCTCCGTCGGGAGGAGGCGTTCCTGCTTAATGGCGGGTGAAAGAAAATCTCGCTTCCTGCTCGCGTGCTTTGCCGCCTTCGTCGAAAGGCGCGCCGCGTTTTGTGGCGAAGTAGTAGACTGTGCAGACCTGCAGTCCTTTCTTCTTCCTTTTTGACCCTCTTTCTCTTTGTATTCTTGTTTTTCTTTACATCCATCTTTCCTGCTCTTCCACAACGCTCGTTTATTTAATGTGAATCCAAATAGCGAAGAGCCCAACGTCGATTTCTGGAAGAGGAGACATCTGTGAAGCGGCTACCAGCCTCTCTTTACTTTATACTTTATTCGCCGCCCCTAAGAAGTATCTTTTTTTACTTGGCAGAAAGCGCGTCTGGAGCGTTCTGAGATGGGTCACGGACAGCCGTCTGGTAACAGCCCAACCGCAAAAGCGGCCAATGTATGGCCGAGTTCGGGGATATTTGAAGTTAGAAAAAAAAATTATCAAGTGCTCTGATTACTCTTTTTTCACGTTTTAAACCTAACTGCTCTGCCATATATGTGACTGATTGTCGCAGGGAGAGATTTAGAGCAAACTTTTTATGCCGTAAACGGGGCAGCCGTCGCCATTGGTTTCGTAACACGTCATAACAAAAAAAAAACTGCCCCGTTCGTCTGCAGCCCTCTAAACGCGAATAACCCTTATACGGGAGTGAAAAAGGAGTCAGCTGCCCTCAAGCGCTCTCCCTATTAGGGGCACGTGTGCTGTCGAAGTTCCGGAGTAAATTTCGATGACTAAATATAAGGAATGCTTACTCTTGGAAACGGAGATCTGTTCCCACTGCAAAGCATAGTGGCTTTACGCAGTTAGCAAAGGGAGAAAGGAATCTTTTAAACGCGGCACCGGAGGTCTTGAGGCTAGCGAATAGAGGAGGTTGAAACCTAGGCTATAACCTTCGTGACTACTAGAACTTCCCCTGTTTTGAAGAGGGAATTTCTTTCCGTCGCCAACCGTACGTACTCTGTATTTTTAATGATGGAAGTCTACCCCAGAGTTCAGGCAGCAAGCTCTGCCCCTAAAGAAGAGTGCGCTACAGGATAGCTTACTGCCTCATTACTCCGTTCGTGTTTAGAGTGTGCTCGTTTATAGTGTGCACGTTATCCTCGGAGGCTTGGCTAGGGGTCGCCGCTCTCGTAGGGTTGAAGTTCAAGTTTTAGTTGAAAGTTTATTTGAGATCCCAAAACAAGTTACAAGAATGTACAGCGAGAGGTCCCATGGTACAAGATCTCAGGTGGGACCTCCCATGAGAATAAATATCAGTACACAACTAATCAGTTAAATATGAAACAGAAGCTAGAAAGATCAATCCAAAAGTTATATTGCGAAGCAACACAGACACTAAATAACAAGGTACGTATTATAAAGTGCAGGTTGTGCGGTATTTGTTATTTTTTGCCTCGCAGGAGAACAAGAGGGTTGGGTCCATATTTTTTTATCCTTTATGATGCATTAGATTTATAGATTTCCGACAAAAACATACAGCGTTGCCTTTTATTGCGCGCGCTTGCGTTCAGATAAGCTCTGTTGTGTACCGGACATCACTTTGCAATGCATCACTTTGTAACTCCATTCTTAGTGATGCCATGGTAAGAAAGCCTTTCAGCATAGCGCCTGAAAGGCTGAATTCTCTTTAATGGACTGCATGTCCCTTACAAGAAAAGGTTAAACTGTCCTAAGAACAGATAATCGCGCATATTAGACAGTACTTCTGTTGAGCATTCTTAATTGTTTCTGCTGATGTAAGGGCGAACAGACTGCACGTAATAATTGATATTGTCATTTTCACATTGTGTCAGCTCGATGCAGCAACTAATATCCACCCGTTACAGTAGTCGCACATGCTAACCGAACTGCACTGAATACAAGAGAATTTAGAAAATGAGAGAAAACTTCGGCCTCAGAAGTGAAGCACACAGCCTGATAGCTGTATCTCTTCTAAATTTACCGTCCCTTACGCAGCTGAAATGTTCCCAAATTCGAATGAACAACTCGCTCGCCATTATTGCTTCCTTCATTTCAAGTGCTGAATAAACTACCCGGACGAATAAAATTATACCGCTGCCACATCATACCTATGGCAAACATATTCTTGCGTGGGCTCAGCGAACTATCCAGCCTGTTGAACTCTGCCAGCGCGCATCTGGTAGCCAATAGGAGAAGAAAAAGAGGGGGCTTGTATAAAAAAAAACTTACAGGATGGTTACGACTGTGTAAGCCTGATGTGCCTTAGGCGGTGCGGGCTGGGCAACATTACTTTTATTTCTTTTTCTCTGCCCACACTAGTCTGTGTGTAACGCGATGTTCAGCGATAGCTGTTTCAGCGTTTAGTTTTGGGGATATATTCCTGGCGCACTGGTGTACTGGTCAAGTGATGCACCCCTGCACTGGCAGGTAGCTGTTCAAAACAGAGCCGCCCGTAGGCTTATGCGACCATGGTTGACCGTGACATTAACGCACCCATCGCTTACGCCGACAGCGACGAGAAATTCAGGGACGGGTGCCTAACAGCTATCGCATATAAAGGCGGACGCCATCATTAAGTACTGCTTTAACTTGGGCTTCTCCACTATTTAATGTATCTCTTCTGTAAGACACTCCACTCGTAAATCGTAACTTCTTTTGTATAAGACAAAGCGATGCGCATCACTCTAAAGTAGAAAGTAACGTTCTCAAACGGACGCTTTTTTTCTTCGGAATCTTAGCCTAACAAAAAGTGAAGATGCGTGGAACACTATTCGCGCATAATAGCGTCTCTTGATGCCTAGTGCCAACCACTCCTGCTGGCCGCAGAGAACAGAAACCGGAGCCGGAAAGATGGCGAACAACGCATGACCGATGAGAAACGTGGAGCCATTGACAAGCGGGAAATCGGAAATAGAGATATCTTCCTTCTCCTTGCGGAGTCGCGATACGTGTCCGTGCCTCCAGCGCAGGGCCCTCTTCATAAAAAGCATCGTGATCCGGGAGGTGGTTAGGCCTTCCCTGCTGCACAGCAGGGGTCCCTGTACGCTCTACCTTCTTTCTGGTTTTCCCTTCGCGCCGTCTTTGTAAATGCTCCGCTGAGAAGCACAATGCCAGCGAGCGATGCATCACCGCAACGTCTTTGTTCTTTATGCTCTCCTTTGTTTCCTTTTCTTTCCCTTTTTCTCCCCGAGCATCGTTCTTTCCTCTCGGATACATTACGGCTCACTAATAGCGCGCAGCACTGAAACCATTCTTTCCCATTCTTGATGGCTGTTGTTGTTGTTGTTGTTGTTGTTGTTGTTGTTGTTGTTGTTGTTGTTGTTGTTGTTGTTGTTGTTGTTGTTGTTGTTGTTGTTGTTGCTGTTGTTGTTGTTGTTGTTGTTGTTGTTGTTGTTGTTGTTGTTGTTGTTGTTGTTGTTGTTGTTGTTGTTGTTGTTGTTGTTGTTGTTGTTGTTGTTGTTGTTGTTGTTGTTGTTGTTGTTGTTGTTGTTGTTGTTGTTGTTGTTGTTGTTGTTGTTGTTGTTGTTGTTGTTGTTGTTGTTGTTGTTGTTGTTGTTGTTGTTGTTGTTGTTGTTGTTAGCCTATGTTGTATCGACTGGAAGATCGCTTTCTTCCACACACACAAAAAAAAAACTTGTTGCAAGAACGTGGCATCGCTTTAAGCCAGTGACGAAGTGGGAAAAGAATCAAAATATTATAGAATTGAAATAAAGTCATTGTGTTATAACGCCCTCAGTTTTAATCAGTCTGGCAACCAGCGTGTAGCAACACATAGCGGTCGGCCTGTGTCATGCATCCGAGTCAGCTACATTTCGTGTTCAGAATAAAAGCGGAAAAGGGCGCGTTGCGTCTGAACAGACGCCAGGCGTAACGTACGCAACATAAAGGCGCAACGTAACGTAACACACGCAACGTAAAGCCAAAAGATGTTTGACAAGTGTCTTCATCGAAAAATACGCTATCCACAGGGTATTGTTGAAACGGTGGCCGCACAGTCTTCCCTGCTAATGTGTGTCTCGTAGCCTCCGTAATGCTGCACGCATTTACAGAAACAAGGTAGAGACTCCTCTGGTTTCCCCTCCTTTAGTGTTTCCTTTTGTTGTTGTTGTTGTTGCTCTTTGCGGACAAAGAACAGTCAGATGGGGGCGGACGAGGGGAGCTGTGTGTGTGTGCAGGCGAGTAAGAAGAGCTCCTCTTTTAGCGGAATGGTTCGGTCCCGCACACGGGGCCTGTTTTTATCCTTCCTTCTTGGTTCGCGTCCGCTTAGATGTGCAAGGCGAGCAAACGAGGAGCTTGTCTTTGGCGACGAAATCGCGTTCGCTCCCGGAGCGACCCACCTCCGTCTCCCGAAACGGAAAGTGCTCCGTCCGTTCGAGCGCCACTCCATTTGCGCTGAGAGCGAGGGGGCAGGAGCACAGAGTGTCTTTAACTTCTCTAGGGTATCGCATACAGTCGTTTCTGTGACGCCATCCCCTGCAGACCGATGCTGGTTATATACGAAACGGTAACGCATGCGCCAAGACTCATGGTTATCTGTTACCCTTACTAGTTATGTGGCGAACAGTGAGTGAGTGAGTGAGTGAGTGAGTGAGTGAGTGAGTGAGTGAGTGAGTGAGTGAGTGAGTGAGTGAGTGAGTGAGTGAGTGAGTGAGTGAGTGAGTGAGTGAGTGAGTGAGTTTATGGTTTTAGGTTTATGGGGGTTTAACGTCCCAAAGCGAATCAGGCTATGAGGGACGCCGTAGTGAAGGGCTCCGGAAATTTAGACCACGTGGGGTTCTTTAACGTGCACTGACATCGCACAGTACACGGGCCTCTAGAATTTCGCCTCCATCAAAATTCGACCGCCGCGGCCGGGATCGAGCCCGCGTCTCTCAGGGCAGCAGCTGAGCGCTATAACCACTGAGCCACCACGGCGGCATAGAGTAAGCAGAGGTGGGCAACCTCATGAGGTTTTGACCTCATGGGGTCGACCTCAACCTCAAATTGACCTCAACCTCACGTCGTGAGGTGAGGTTGAGGCAAGGTCGGCGGCGGCTCGAAATTTTATGAGTGAGGTCAGCAAATCAGACCACAACCTCACGCGTGAGTTTGAGGTTGAGTGAGGTTTGAGGTCGAGACTTTTTGCAGTTGCCACGTCTTACTCCGACGAGCGCCGCTTTCGAAGCGGAGTTGCAGCGCATCACCGCAGTGTTCATGCAATGACTCTTGGTGTTCGGTTTCCCCTGTCTAGACAACCGGATGCCGCAGTCCGCTCTTAACTTTCGGTGCTGGGCCGTAATGTCCTTGCACCCCGAGCCGACAGGAGGACACACCCCTTTGGCTTCCTGGAAAGAGTGCTGCTGTCACAACACGCCACTCTCCCTCCCCCTTGCTCCGCTGGCGTAGCACCCGTAGCTGCCTGCCGGTCGGATCAAACTCCCGGGAGCGCAAAGCACGTAACTCACGTTGACCCGCGGTAGCTTTGTTTGATGCCGCAAATAAGTTCAGTCCAACGAGCACCCAATAAATTCGTCGCAGTGCGGATAGCCCCAAGCAAGACTTCTTTGTGTTCATGCTTGTGTCCGGCACTGACGCCATGGCTCTTGCCTTGCAGTCGAATAAAGGGAATCCTGCTGTACATTACAAGCCGACTTAACAGAAACTGGAGCAGTCGGCACAGGCGAGAGAATGTGATTCAGGTGGTTCCTAACAAGGACAGCTGCTGATTTGATTAAAAAAGCACGAAGCCAGAAAATCCTGTATAACACCGCCGAAGCTTTTGATCGGTGACTTATCCTTTTGAATCTCACACTAATTCTGTAACTCTCATTCCGTAATGTAAGCAGATGCAGATATAATTTCGCTTTATTATCCTTCCAAATAACCTCTCTTTGGTCTTCCGTTCCTTGTTCCTTCTCGGAAATTCACTTATTATGCGAAACCCTGCACAGCATAGCGGTGGCGCTGCGGCGAAAAAATGCAAAACTATAATGAATGTAAGGTGATGTGACAGCTGATTCCTTTCCCTCTTTTTATAATGAAGATGTGTGAACTGAACTGATTACACGCTCGCGCTGTGCTGCTGAGTCGCTGTTTCAAAGCTTCTAATATGACGTTTAATGGGGCACGCTGTTGGTAGCTTCTGTTTTTAGTGTGTTTTTTTTGCATGTTTCTAATCATTCTCAGTTTTTTTTCTTTTCTCGTATGGGATTAGTTAGACTGGCGGCCTGCCTTGCAGACTACCAAGCCCTACACGCTATCTTTCCTTTAACTATTTTGCAGAGACCCATCGTTCACCTTAAACGGCTTCGCAAAATGCTCGCGCGGTGCTCGTGGGTAAAAAACGTCGAGGATGCTGGCGTACCGTTGATTAATTCAGTTTTGAAGGAAAACAAGTAATTGACTTAGATCAGCTTGTCTTAGACTGGTTGACGAAATGGTACCCAGAATTCTGCTGAGGCGTATGAGTACTTAGGCGTTTTTTTTTTCCCCCGGTTGGGGGGGGGGGGGGGGGGGGGGGGCGAATTCGGAAAAAGATATCGCTGCGGGGAAATTTGAGCGCAGAGCCATGGTGCTCTTGACAGAGAGAGTGGTTCACGCTGCTTGCTCTAGGCCAGTTATTTTGACCCGTGTGATATAAATAGTTGGCCCAGTTTTCAAAGACGTAATCTAGCCCTTTCTTTCAAAATGCCGCGGGTTCACTGAGTCATCGGAGAATTCCCAGGATTTCGACACCATTACCATCGCCACCTGGAGGGAAGTGGCGCAAAGGGTGGAGGGTCTTGACCTCCCAGAAAGATCAACAGCATCCTTAATTACTAGTTGCAGGGATTCCTATTTTCCCGCACAATAATTGTCTTCGGTTGCTGGGTAATGTACAATATTTAATCATTATTCTGGCAGCTTTTAATTTGGTAGCGGTATATCAGACTTCCTCGGGCTCATGAGGATACACTGATAGCATCATCATCATCGTTATCATCTCGAGAGCCAAAGGCATGTGTAGTTTCATGATCTTTGCAGTATGTCATACACGAGAACTGGCGCGTTTACCTGCTGGACAATCCGAATGTCATTAATGTGGACCGGGTTGTGGGCACTCTTTGTAATGCGTCATGCGCGCATGTGTAGTAATGTGGGATCCATATGAATCTTAAAATGGGGATGGAAGGGGATGGATGGGGGCCTGGTATGACGAGAAATTACATCGTTGTCACGTGAGTAGGTGTGATGTCATATTACAGTGTCGTCACGTGACTATGTTTGATGGCACATTACATCGCTGTCACGTGACCTCGTATGACGTCACACTCACATGACGACATCAATAATTATACTAATTAGTCTTAGAGTTACCTAGTTGTATTAACTAGCATTAATTAATTATGTGACATCGTCATCTTCGTCGCGTGACTCGTCGGCTCGTGACGTCGCATGGCGCCGTTTCTTGCGGACACTTTTTTGCGGATATGACCTTGAAAGTGAGCCATCTAATGCTTTCGCATTAATAAAAGAAGCCGCTCGCTTCTACACAGACATAAATACAACCTGCCTCTGTTTGTGTACTAGAGTCGCAGCTTGTTAAGTGTTTTCGAAGGCAACATACAGAGGACTTAAAAGAGCATTCTCGCTATGTCGGATAGAGCTAGAAAATCGAAATATACTGATATGCGTCTGCATAACCGTCGCATTGGAAAGTACATCGGCGATCAGTTTCTGTATATTAGGTAACTACTCTCAAGCCTGAAAAGAGTATCGTAAATACCTCCCCCTCCTCCCAATTTTTGGTTGATGGTGTAGAAGGGCTGTGTTTGTCAATTGCCGGTTCGTGCGTGAATGAGCGCGAGGCTTCTAATACGAACAAGTATACACGAAGCAGGTTTCCAAATATTGACCCATATAAAGTACTCACCGACATACTGGTGGTAACCGCGTATGGGACACCCCTGGCCCGCAGTCCATATACTCTCTGAGGGTACATCCCAGATTATAAGCTTCTGCTATTGCGTGCACATCAATAGTGTCTGTACACACCTTGTTAAATAATACCATCATCATTTTGGCTTTCCTGTCTCACAGGATTTTCAGAATTGTTTTTAACTGAAAAACTTCTTAATCGCTTTTTGTTTTGTTTTTCGTTTGTTTTCTGAGGTCGAGCAGCCGACCTCAAACTCACAACTTGAGGTTGAGGTGAGATTGAGTGAGGTCAGCAGTGGCCTCAGGAAAAGTGAGGTGAGGGCGTCTAAGGAGACCTCAACCGATGAGGTTGCTGTTAAGTGAGGTCGGCAAATTCTTTTTGAGGTTGAGGTGAGGTCCTGATTTTTGAGGTCGAATGCCCACCTCTGAGAGTGAGTGAGTGAGTGAGTGAGTGAGTGAGTGAGTGAGTGAGTGAGTGAGTGAGTGAGTGAGTGAGTGAGTGAGTGAGTGAGTGAGTGAGTGAGTGAGTGAGTGAGTGAGTGAGTGAGTGAGTGAGTGAGTGAGTGAGTGAGTGAGTGAGTGAGTGAGTGAGTGAGTGAGTGAGTGAGTGAGTGAGTGAGTGAGTGAGTGAGTGAGTGAGTGAGTGAGCGAGTGTACGGACGTACGAACTTGGTACGAATACGGAGTTGCCGTATTCCTACCATATTGATGATTGAAAACTGCCTGCTGTCGTCACATCACTCCGTAACAAGTGAAAAGTCCGGCACTTCATAGAGTGTCGTCATTCAGTACGCGCCCTTAT
This sequence comes from Amblyomma americanum, assembly GCA_030143305.2. Taxonomy (NCBI): domain Eukaryota; kingdom Metazoa; phylum Arthropoda; class Arachnida; order Ixodida; family Ixodidae; genus Amblyomma; species Amblyomma americanum. The sequence goes on along the minus strand of JARKHS020004861.1, from coordinate 35,991 downwards.
TTTATTTTGCTCCCGGCCAAAGAAAGTGTTCCTCAAAACTTCCATTACTGGCAGCTCAATACTTAATCTTCGCCTAACGAAGCCTAGACGTGTACACAAGTATCAAGGATTCCGCACTTACCTCTTCGAGGTATTGTCCTGCAACCCGAACCTCGGAGTTTTTGAGGACCGTTTCCCTAACTCTGGTGGTATATTTTACAACGAGAGCAGTATTTCTTACGGTTTACGAGGGGCCTCCTGGAACAAACCTCAGCGAAGCCGCTGGAGCCTGTCCGGCGCAAGAGGGAATTCGCGCCAGCACCAAGCACTTGGACATATATGCACCTTTTCAACGTCTTGCGTGATGTGGCGCCGGCTGCTTTGCAGCCCTCTTGGACTGAGGTATCGCACCACTCCAGGAGAGCCAGAAGAGAGAAGGACATAGGCCTTACAAAAACTTCTTTACACAGTTTATAGACTGTCCATAGACTTCTGTCTGTAAAGTCTATAGACTCTCTATAGACGAACCCTAGAAACAGTCTATAGGCAATACAAATCCTATAGACAGTTATAGACAATCTATAGATTTATAGCCATACACTTTTAGTAGACTTTTTTCTATAGACAGTCTACAGACTATGAGTAGACAAAAAGAAATAACTATGGGAAGGCAATAGAGTCTATAAGAAGTCTATAGACTGTCTACAGGAGGAGGAGGAGTATAAACTTTATTTTCATCGATCAAGGTAGCAGTTGGTGTGGGGTTATAGCCCCATCAAGTGGCTTTGTAAGGGAGACAGGACACGAGTAGCGGGAAAAGGAAGAATCAATTATATCTACACTTATTTACACTGTGGTTAACATTCAAACGGCCAGGTCGGAAACCGTCAAAACAATCGGCGTTCTTTCTCGAGAGTTATGGAGACGCTAGCCGAACACAGAGTGTTTTGTCCGGTGACCGCGGTGTCCCCCCTCGCAGCCGGGCCCTGAGCACCGGCCCGAAAAAGGCGCTAGGGCCTCAATTCCAGATTCTCAAGGCCGCGTGTTCCTGGGAGCTGCTCTTTGAACTAAGCCACGAGTAGCTTGTACGGATCGCTAGCGCAGCACAGCCCGGAACGGCAGAAGAGCAACGCGCGGGGATTTCTACTGCACGTCGAGGACGTCTTTTCTCGGCTGCTAAGTTAAAACGCCACGTGGAACTTCGGCGTGCGGTACTCGAAGTAATGTGCTGTCGTTCGGGAGCTGAAAGCGAACGCCACCATGCCTTGGACGAATGTGAGCTCCGACGTCAAATGATGGCCTGCATGACAAAGTCATATAAGTACACATTTCAGTGACCATACAGCCAATATTTTGAGATGTGCGAAAAGAAAATAAGAGAATAAATGAAGAATAGTTGCAACCACTACTCGCTCTCGAATGTGGGGTATGATAAGCTACACCATGCATAGATGAACCAAGCATCTACACGTTAGCTCTACGATAGCTAAACCACAGCTCTCGCTACAGTTTAACCATAGGCTAAACCACAGCTTAGCTTACCTGGTAATTTTTTCTTCCTCCGAATACTATCTAGTACGAACAGCGCTAACCACGTATAGTGTCTCTAACGACGGCAGGCGTATAAGAGCACTTTGCTAAACGAGCAGCGGAAGCACAGAGTCCAGGCGGAGAAGCCAAACATCTGGAACACGGGTGTCCCCCTCCAAGTCACCTTTTCCTCTCTTTGCTTCTTTCTCTTTCTTTTTAGCTCGCTTCGTTCTTCCTTTGCTGCACGCTTCCTCGACCGCTCGCGAAATTAATCACGCCCGCAGCGACGGGACATGCGACAGAGCCGGAGCGGAGCGAGTGCTCCTTTCTCTGACGGCGGCCGTGATTGCGTCGCTTCCCAATATATCGGCTCGCGCAGCCGCGCGCGAAAACCTATGCCCCCCCCCCCCCCCCCCCGGGCCCCGCAGCAGTTGAGTAGGCAAACGACTCCCAGAGTAATTAGGCCCCCTGTCACCGCTTTAGCGCTCAATCTCGGGATCCCTGCGTTCGCATTCGTACCCAAGCCGGGCTGGCGAGACGACCGTGTGGTCCCGAGATACTACCTGCTCAATAAGTGAGCGTTCCATTATTAACCCGCGCGCGCGAGCCAGACTTGTTTTGTTGCCGCCTGGCGAGGAAGAGATACGGGGCTGATGAGGCGGGCTGAGGGTGTTGGCGTTGACATTGGGCGAAGTGGCTGTGCGAAAACAGGCCCGAACGATGGTAGGAAAGCGTTAGCCGAACATGTCATCGACCTGGCGCTTGTGTCTGTGTGCGATGCCTCTAACGGCGTGCCGCTGCTGATTGCTGCTTGGCTGGAGCCTGAATGTCAACGTGAGAGATGCTGACACGTGGTGGAAATATCCGGAAGGAGGCCTATTTCTCGTTGCTAATCGCGGAGCTGGACGGCCGGCAAAGGTAGTAGGCTTGAATGCTTTCCAGGTAGCTCCGTATTCAGTAACCATTTCGGCTGAGCGCGACGGTCGACAAGCCTAACAGCCAGAGCGAGGTGGTGAGCGTGAAAGTTGGGTGGCAGTGCAGTTTCTAAAGCTTATACGAGTGCAAAATAGAATTATGCTGCAATTCCTCGTTTCCACACGGTGTGATGTGTTGTATTTTGGGGTTTAACGTCTCGAAGCAGCACGAGGGACGCCGTACTGGACAGGTATCGATTGAATTGGAGCGCTTGGAGACGGGTGTCGTTGCGGTCCACCTTGACTGTAATGAGGCCGATCCCGCGGCATATGGTCGAGCGGCCGAACACCATAACCACTAAGCCAAGTATGGTATGGTATCGTAAGGTATGGCATGATATGGTATGCTATGGTATGATATGATACGGCATGGTATGGTATGGTATGGTATGGCATGATATGGTATGCTATTGTATGCTATGGTACGGTATAGTATGGTATAGCATGGTATGGCATGGTATGGCATGATATGGTATGCTATGGTATGCTATGGTATGCTATGGTACGGTATGGTATGGTATGGTATGGTATGGCATGGTATATGGCATGATATGCTATGGTATGATGGTATGGATCATGGTATGCATGGTATGGTATGGTGATATGGTATGCTATGGTATGGCATGGTATATGAGTATGCTATGGTATGCTATGGTACGGTATGGTATGGTATGATATCGTATGGTATGATATGGTATGGTATGGCATGATATGGTATGCTACGCTATGGTAAGCTATGGTATGCTATGGTATGATATGGTACGGTATGGTATGGTATACATTTATTCAAGTAAAACGTATACGTAACATTTTTTTCTGTTCAGGGAAAGCACTGCCATAAAAAACAGGTAAGTCGAAAGCCTAAGAATTTAGTAGTGCATTTTCATGCTTTCTACTGGACGATCGAGTCCTTGAGTCTCCGAGTCCCGCTGAACATCCTGTATGCGTTAATAATGTTCATCTCTTCGTATTAAAAAGATGTACTGCCCCCCCCCCCCTTTTCTGCTCATTGTTAGCGCCGAACCACAGTACGATACCTTTAGAAGGCGTACGAAGTTCTCCCATAGCGTTTAGTAGCACCCTCGTGACCAGTAGAAAGTTATAGAAATAATCTGAATGCAGCAAACTGATCACTTCTGCGCCTATACACTGGCGCCATTCAGGTTTCCATTGATTTGAGATAGTTGAGATAGTTACTAAGCCTTTCTTTTCTCCATACCACCCAAACCCGCCACTTAAAGGCATTTGCACAATAACTGTACTTATAGACAGGGGAACAAGTTTGGGCGAGTTGGTGATCCCTTGTGAAGAGGACATCAGTAGAGCACAGAACGAAAGCGGGGCGAAAGACGTCCCGTTTTCATCACGTGTTCTCTCATATTTCTTCCTGTTTTCTTTTTGTGCGCTATGATTTCCTCTTTACCAGGCTCTTACCCTGTCTCGAAAAGCAGCAGAAAATTTTCTGTCATCGCAACAGATTTTTTTGTATTGCTTTTGCAATGAACCTGCAGTAATAATTTTTTTAATACAGAATTTTCTGTAGTATTGTGTTATCCTTTCTCGCAGCGACCGAACTACAGAAAAGTCGTGCAGAAAATGCTACAGTACTACAGAAAAATACTTCAGTACTACAGAAAGACCTCTCGTTATGACAAATCATCTGAATATTTTCGTCCTGTTTTGGGCAAGCGTCTTTTTCTTTTTCTACTGAAATATAAGCTCCATACAAAGCTCCCGCTGTATTTGACGCCGTGACGCTGCATGTACCCACGAAACATGCTCGAACAAACGGCTACGAAATCGGCACATTTCGGGTAAAGATATCCAACATCAGTGGCTCACAGAACCGCCACATTCATTTCGCAAACAACAACATGAAGATCCAGCTTCGATACCAGAATTCGATCAATCGGGTTGAAGCGAAAAACATTACAATCGATGCCTCGTTTCTGTTTTCCGCAAAACAATAAGCACCAGTCTTTATATCTGGGATTGAAGGCGTTGAGTAAATAAGCATTGCATGTTTACTTTAGCGGGGCTCTCGGCACTTCGTAAGTACGTTGCGTAAATCGAGTGAAAAATGCTCCCTGACGCTTTCCGACGCCTCTGCGACGCTGCTGCTGCTGCTGCCATTGTTGAGCTCAATATGAGAAATCCCGCCCAGCATATCTCGTAAATCTCGTATACTTGAAAAACAGATGTGTCGCGGCTGATATTTTTTACCAAAAAAAAAAAACACTCTCGAGAGCGGTGCAAGATTTTTCCCAATAAGCGACGCATTGTGCCGAGCCCAAAACGTCAAAAGTGATCTGTTTCTGTATGGAGTGAGATGCGTGTTGCGACAAAAAAGACTCGCGGCCGCTGGATTTGTGAGTTAATGCTCGCGCAAGCGCAACCACCTGTGCACACGAACTACGCAGGCAGAGACTTCTCTGCAGCGCTCCGTTATGCATGGAATCCTTCGCCACTCACTGTAGAGTTGCCCTACTGTAAAATGTATATAGGTTTGAATGGGTCAGCAAATAGGATTATGGAACATTTGGTTTGGCTTTATAGGATATAGATGTCCCAAAGCGGCTCAGTCTATGAGGGACGCCGTAGTGGAGGGCTCCGGATAATTTCGACCACCTGGGGTCCTTAACGAGCACTAACAACGCACAGTACACGAACCTTTCACATTTTTCCTCCATCGAAGTGCTATCGTAGCGGGCGGGTTCGAACCCACGACTCTCATGCACTGTGTGATGTAAGTGCACGGTAATTAACCACGGATAATCGAAGTTATACGGAGCCCTCCACTAAGGAGTCTCTGAAAGGCTGAATCGCTTTAGAAGCTTCATCCTATAATGTTAAACGAAATGTGCCATAATCCTATTTGTCCACTATTCAAACCTGTACACATTTTTCAATAGGGTGAGACGTCGAAATGCATACTTCGTTGACATTAAGACCAGTTCAATCCCGTTCTCCTTGTCTTTAACAAGACGGATGCCGTGCGGCCTAGCTGTTATCCCTAATGTGTTCCTTCTCTCGTGCCCACTTAGCAGGGTATGCACATCGTCTTAATGTTCAAGCCTGCGTCGAAAGCTGTTCAGGGCTATCGTGGCCACTACTTTTCTAGACATTCGATTGGTTCTTCTCGTGTAGTTGTTTTTCATCCTTCTCGCGCTGTCCCTTGTGTATTGTTCTTTTTTTATTGATTGATATGCTTCGAACATAAAGGCGAAACGAGGAACAGGCACTCAGGAGATTGCTGAGCCCGCTCAAGCCATAGCCTTTATTGCCTCGTTAAGCTATCGTATATACGTCCGCTTAGCTCTTCGCACGAATGGAGGACAGGCACGAAAATGGCTTCGCAAGGGCTTTGTTGATAATACATCATCTTTTCTTTTATCCCTCTCGCTCGGTTGCATGGACGAATTAAGCAAAGAAAAATCTGCAATGCATGCTTAGTCCCTGACATCCTCAATTTCATCAGCCGTTAGAAGACGTTTAGTCTTTTCAGTATTTCACTGTACGGCAGGAAAGCGCCCGGTGAGACGTAAGCTAAACCACTTTTAAATAATAATAATAATTGGTTTTGGGGGAAAGGAAATGGCGCAGTATCTGTCTCATATATCGTTGGACACCTGAACCGCGCCGTAAGGGAAGGGATAAAGGAGGGAGTGAAAGAAGAAAGGAAGAGAGAGGTGCCGTAGTGGAGGGCTCCGGAATAATTTCGACCACCTGGGGATCTTTAACGTGCACTGACATCGCACAGCACACGGGCGCCTTAGCGTTTTCCTCCATAAAAACGCAGCCGCCGCGGTCGGGTTCGAACCCGGGAACTCCGGATCAGTAGTCGAGCGCCCTAACCACTGAGCCACCGCGGCGGGTAACCACTTTTAAACTTTTCGGCATTCACCGGTTGTCTTTTGTTTTTGCTTTTTTTGCAACGCCTGCTATTGTTTTACAGTTGAATCTCCTGGTACAAAGCGCTTCGAGCGTAGTACTAGAAGTGCAGCATAGAAATCAGCACAACAGTTAATATGATGAAACTCGCCGGCAGAACTACGTTATTAAGTTGAAGTATGGTTGCGCGGAGGATAACCGTCAGAGAGAGTTACGAATGTCATCAGTACGAATGTAGCGTCGTTAGTAGGCAAATTATATTTTCTTCACAGGTGCACGATGTTCAAATGGTCACAGCCTTGCTCATTGTGTAGCCCTAGAAAGAAAAAGCAAAACTTCGCAAGCACGCATGCAAAATACCCGTCCCGTGACTCCCGTGACAGTCCTGTATTGTCGCTGATACAGTGCAACTTGCGCTTTCCCGAGAAGCTGCACTTCATGTAAGCAGTAAAACATTTTGACACACACACCGCATTCACTCTGTGGGCAAGGCTTGGCATTTGTCTTTTTGTCGTTTTAAAAATTGTATTTCAAACAGCCCCTGCTGTCGGCCCAATAGAGTCTTGCTATGAGAATCTGAAAACCTAAAATAATTTGTGCCCACCAGCCTCTTATATTCCGGAAGTGTAAATGCGAAAAAAGAAACAGAAGTTGAAGTCCGGGCATTCAAGGTAATCTGGGCAATGCCAACCAACCGCAAGTATCTCCTAGTGCCTGTTTTTATTTTTATGCATATTTCTAAACGTCCTTCTAGCTCCCACAAAGGAGTCTGAGCAGAAATAAATATATTGTAAGCACCAGGCTTATACTATAGTCCTATCTGTTGAGCCTGCAGTTCTTACTAACGTCGTTGTACTCAGTCTCCACTTTTTACCTTCTTTCGCTTTCTGTCCATTCAAACAAAGTGGTCAAATTTGAACACTCAGCATTTAAGAGCATTCGTTGCTTAGGCTCTTTCTTTCCGCTCGTTCTATCACACTTGCAAGAGGACGAATTAAGGTCAGAGCGATAGCCGTCGCTCGGCTGTATGTGTCTGCATGTCGCGGCTCGGCTCCAGGTGTCTCCGTAGTTTCAACACGTTAACTTAAAGAGCAGCATTTTTTTTTGTTGATCGTAGCTTAATTGGGCTCATATCTGCAAGAGAATAGAAGATGCCCACACAACAATTGTGACTACGACAAAATGAGTACAGTGCCTTGCAGTAGATGATAACCTTTATTTCATACAGAACGGTCATCTGAATAGGATAATTTTTCGGCAATACGAGATAACACAGGAAGAGTGCACAACGAGTGCTGAACACTCCTGATGTGCCTTCTCAGTGACTTTCGCTTCGGCGTACGCTAGAATTTATCTCCTTATCATAATGCACCAACTTTCTTCCTCCTCCAACTACTCCACACATATACGCTTCTCGTAATGCGGATATTTAGGATCCGTCTGTTATCGTTTAATTTCTTTGTGTGTGTCGGGGGGGGGGGGGGGGGGGAGACTGCTTCGCATTTCTTCTCCTCTACGTATCTTGCTATATTCTTCATGACTAGGCATGGCATAATTCGGAAATGTTATTAGTAGGGTTGGCATTAACAATTAACAGTAAGCATAATTAAGCAGAAAGCTTAACAATTTTCGCATCACATGTATTTGCTAGTAATTGGCAAGGGCTAAGGTCTGTGCTGCAAAGCTCTTGGGCGACGCTCGCTTTGGTAGTTATTTGCTCTGTAACGGTCGATAGCTCTTGCATGGACCTCAAAATTTCCTGCAGCCATGCGAACGAGAACTGAACTCCTGTTATTGTATATTACGAAAATTCGTGCGGAGTTTCTGACTCAATTTGCAATGAATTTCTGGGCTTCGAGCGCCAGCAATGCCTATCGAGAGATGGCGACGAGATTGGACAAACCGAAACGCAGGGCCCGCATCGCGGCTTCGATCGCTGCATTGCATTCAGTGGGCGTCGCAGTAAACATTGCGCTAAGCCTGAACTCTATCGAGTCTGCAGTTCGACTAAGGACATTACAGTGTTGAACAATTACAAGTTCCTCGTTTAACGTAGTTATTTATCTCGCCAGTTCGCCTTATTCGCGCATTAGCAAAGCAGTGTTGCACTTTTAGCTTTGCACTGCTATTATTAACAGCTTGCCTATAGCAGATTCAAGCACGGTGGTTTCCTTGATTTAAAGCGAGCACAATATTTGCAACATGTGCTCCATACGCAGACTGTTGTAAGCTCCATTAAGGCATGTGCTTGCATTTTCACCACAGCACCCAATAGTTATCTAACTTGGATACTTTGTACTCGATGAAGGTTACTGTGACAGACCGCCACGCACGCTATCGCCGCCTTTCATCGAAGTCGCTATTCAGAGAGCACTGTGCTATGGTGCGGGGGGTACATGCTGTGCAAGATCGACCTCCTGCCTGGCTGCCTGTACTCGATGCATGTGTGTGTCTCCCGGAATTTTGATGTGCGGGCAAAGTGAGAGCAGGATGCTGGTGTGACGGTGTATGACGGGTTGCAGGATGCGACGTGGCTAAGTGGGGCTTCAAGCCTGTCTTGGTGGGCGTACTTTCATGCAATAAAGAAAAAAAATCTACGCCGATAGCCCAAGGCTCTCGCGCAGTGGCCAGCGAAGCTAATGTGCTCGCGCCGCCGCGGGTTCGAATCCCAAACATGAATATTTATTTGATTTCTTTTTTATTTATTACTTTCACCTGGCACCAACCCACAAACATCGCAAGCATACAAACATCCCAATACCTTGCTCGGGGTTTGCCCATCGGAATAATACTTTCGCACTAATAAATGTTATACTAGATCGTATTTACCGGCAAACAGAGCAAATAGGATGCCCGTCACGCAAATCTTTAGGTTCTATCTCATAACGAAGGGAAAAGGCATGTTGAATCTATTTTAGGCCTACGCTTCTACACAGGCGATGAAACAGCCCGGCGAGCCTGCCGAGGCGAAGGCGAGCTCCGCCGCAATGCACGAAGGAAAGACCGGAAAGCCAGAAGCGTCAACGATCTTTTGGCGGGTAAACAGCGAGGTTGTTTCGGTAGTTGGGAAAAGACTAGGCAAGCGTCCAGCCCTCAGCTTTGTCTTCTCGCGAAAGTTCGCCTGCGTGGAGTTTAAGTCCCCGCGGGTTCGAAGCTAGCGCGAGCCGAACGGACCCCGCTCAGCTGTCGTCACGCTTGAGCAGAAATGCGGCGCGCGCACTCAACTCTGACAGGAGAGCAAGGATCATCACAAGGAAAGCTTCTCAACGTTGATGAAACAGACTTCGGCACAAGGCATAAAATCACATGTGCCTCATATGTTTGCATGGAAATAACCAGGAGTAATTTTGCAGTTCGCACGCTGCAACCAAATACGCGTGCCATATCCGGCAGCTCGTCGCGACCAAAACCCCTGACATGTGCGAAGGATCCGCGATAATAAATTTAAGCGATTATGCTATGGCTGGTAAAACACTCGCAGCGCGGCGTCGTTTGCACCGCAAAAGGCGACGCGGCGGCCAGCAAAGACGTTCCATCGCACTCGGGCTTAGTAAACTGTCTTGTAATATCTCACCTCGTTCTGCTCGTAATTTAAGAAAGTTGTCACCAGCATCTGTGCTGAGAGAAATTCTACACCGACATCTTTAGGTCGAGCCATCGTATATCCGAAAAAAACACGCATCTTCCCCTGCTGAGCATCCAAAAAGTAATATGCAAGAAATATCATTAGCAATTCTTACTTTGCCGAAGAATAGGATGTTCATCTTTAACTCATATTCATGGCAAAAGCAACAGACTGTCGAAATTTTAAGGCCTAGGGTTACTGGCCCAACGGCGATGACCAAACCGACGTCCTTCCGTGCGAAAGCATGCTGCACCACAATACACGGTAGTGGACACACCATCACCATAATCATCTTAATGATGATGGTGTAGAAAATTTCATAAGTGATCAATCGCGGGGAAATAATTAACGTGTGTAAGAACTTTAAACATTTATTGTGACGACGCATGAAGAAAGTGAAGCAAGACCCAGATCGATACTGATGAGAAGAAGGCGAAAAATCTGCCAGGTGGTTTAAATTTAAAACGGACAGCCTTTTTTTTCGACCGATTCAGACGAGTCAGCCGTACTTCAGGATAGGGCGGATCAGGGTTTTCTACGTAACTTGGTATCCAGTGGAACAACACACAAAGTGCGGCGCAAGTAGAAAATAATGCAGGAAAAAATTCAGAAACTCTCCACGCTGCTCCAGGAGAAAATTTCACAGAGTTAAGATTATTTTGGTCCACGTAAGCGAATTTTCTATTACGGGCATATAGAACATCACTGGCCCGCAAAGAGTAAAACTTTGAACTTTTAAACTTGCGTAATCCGGGGTCTGTATACCAGACAATACGGTACACACGGTGGATATAAGACTTCGAGGCTACAGAGTATAACACATGTATAAACTTGGCATTCTGTAACTGCTCTGTGACTGATAAGGGCCGTGCATCGCGAATGGGAGAGGCCGAGTTTCCGACCGCGAGCCTGATGTCCTACCAGGCAACCTAGAGCCACCGGAAAAAATCCGACCTGCGGGCGCTTTCGGCGGCATTCCCCTGGAACCAGGGAACCCCGTTACGAGCGAGCGGACCGCGCAGAACACCCGGAAACCAGTGCAATGTGGCAGAAGACGCGAGGCTATCTGTCTTTCCTCCACCGCAACCTCCGCGCGCCAAACGAGCCCCCCCCCCCCCCTACTTCTCATCCTTGTTTGGGCGAGGATGGTCGCTGTTGGATTCCGCGTGTCGGCGGCTACAAAGTTTCGTGCGTCCCTCGCCAGTTGGAAATTTCCCGCTCGGTTGTTTAGAAAGGTCACCGCGAAAGCAGCAAACAAGTTGCGTCTTCTTCCCTCCCATCCCGAAAGCGTTGTTCAGATATTTAGAAAGCCGCGCGCTTGAGCGCCCGCTTGTGGGAATAGAGTGAATGTTCTTTTGTTTTTAATTAGCGTAAAGGACTCACGGGCGCAGACGCGTTCCACTGATATAACGAAATCAGGTTTCCCTCTCGGTTTTGTATAGTGAAGGGTAGACGACCGACCATTGCGTTGTTATATAATCAAATATTTTGGGCGAGTTGGTTACGTACTTCCATAAAGAGAGAGAGAGAAAGAAATGTTTAAAGGATAGAATGTTTGGGTGGGCCCTTATTCCAGGAGCCCATTGGCTTTTGTTGTTTGCCTCACAACATGGCACGTCACCCATCACGCGCTGGTTTCCGTGTGTTCTGCTCGGGTGTTTTGCCACAGCGCAAAGACGGCACAAAAGAAGAGGAGTACACAACAACGCTGTTGTGTCCTCTTCTTGTTTTATACTGTCTTTGCGATGTTAATATGGAAGTGAGAGAGAGAAACCCTTAAATGAAAAAGCAGAGAATTTAGCCGACGTGTAAAAAATCGCTGGCATGCTACTCTGCGTGCGTTGTTATAATTCTCCCTACCTAACCATTCATACACTGTAAGCCACTAAACCACTTAATTTTCGCACGCTAAATATCTCGCAAGTTCGGGTAAAGTAACAAAACCACACTATTTCACGAGAACTAAATTTCGCGAAGCAAAGGTGATGGGCCTCTTAGCGCTTAATTTGTGTAAAAGTATACGCAGGAGTACTTTTCCGGGAGTTCTATGTGATTTGCGATAAACGCTAAAATTAGGTGTTATCGAAAATTAAGCTGTTTACAATACCTCACTCTCTCTTTTTTGCACTATACAGTGGGATCAAACTCTCCTTCGAAGCGATCTACTGTTAATGTATCAATATTAAGTAGTAGTAGTAGCAGTAGTAGTGGTAGTAGTAGTAGTAGTAGTAGTAGTAGTAGTAGTAGTAGTAGTAGTAGTAGTAGTAGTAGTAGTAGTAGTAGTAGTAGTAGTAGTAGTAGTAGTAGTAGTAGTAGTGACGCTAACTTAAAACCAAACTGAGGCGGTTAGCTTCCTCGACATGCTATACTGCGTTATCTTTTGAACTGAAACTGCGTTTTAACAGCGCTCCAGCATTTATCGACTCGCCACTGTTCAGCTAAAGGCCAGTTTTATTGAGCGCCAGAAACACAAAGAAAAATGCGTGCGGAGGTCCTTTTGTGTTTGCTTGTTTCTCGCACTGTTACCTTCCACACGCAGAACAATTTTACAGTTCTCCTCCTTCCAGCGAAGTCGCCATTCCCTTCGAAGTCACGTCTTCCCCCGTTGTTATGGAGCTCCGTTCCGATAAAGCGCCGGCAGCAAACCGTCGCTACGCCGTCCGGCTGTCGTTACTGGGCAGCGCTCATTTTCGGTATTCCGAAACGCTGCCTGCTCCAGTCCGTATTCTTTTCATTTATTTTGCCGTTATTTCCAGCCATTACTGTCACTGAGGGGCAGAAGGTATATGCAGAAAGGGGGACGCAGTGCGCCGAGGGTAATTTACAGTACTTGGTGCGGTTCTGAGGGTGTGTAATTTTCGGAACCCAGAGCGCTGCAGCCGCGGAGCAGTTAAGAGGTCTGAATTGTCGTTCTCCGCGCATTCCCAGTTCGGGGGCGGTTTGAGCGAAAAGGAACCCGGACGACTACGTCGCGTAAAGCGCTGCCAAAAATCGGTCCCTTATCTGCGGTTTAGCCGCTTCGCTCGCCCCGAGACATTTCACAGCCGCGTGTAACCTATATTCTCACCAGTTCTGTGAATCTTGAGTGTTGTTTTTGAAGTATTTTTCTTAAACGCTCTAAGCGAATACCACACGAAACTAATTTTGGAATTTTGGAAATAGGCTCACTGCAGAAGAGTGTACAGCACAAATAGGCTTCATTATCATTGAACTCCTTTATTTTATTGTACGCGCATAGCGGTTTTTGAAAAAAAGAAACGTACTTTGATAGAAAGCGAAGCCTGCTGACTTTTTCTTGGACACTAAGTGGATATAGCACAAAACCAACTTTGGAAATAAGCTCGCTACAGAGAAGTGTTCCGCACAAGCAGGCTTCATTATCACTGAACTCCTTTCATTTATTGTACGCGCATAAGCCTTTTGAAGAAAAAAAACGTGGTTTTGTACAAATCAAAACCTGCGGGTCATTTGTAGTCTGAATGTAGGTAGTAAAAATTGGCGGTTTTCGAGGTTACTCGCACCAAGTAGTAGCCGGGTTCTCCTTCCATATGGCAGAGGGACGAAGTAGGGGTTTGCGCTGCTTGCTACATAATTACTAGAAATCGTCCATCGCCCCGAACAGTTTGAAATAAGTTTGTGCAATGACTTTGATAATTACCAAGAATCTTTCCGGCCAGACCAGCCCCGTGCTCGTTCATATTTAATTAGATCCATGTATCGCCACAGGAGTCTTGCCTCTATTTCAATTCTAAACCCTGTAGACTAGAGGCTTGATCAGCATGCGAGGTCTGGCTTTGCTTTTTGTACGTTACAAAACATTGGCTTCAGTTCGACCAATAGCAGTGCCAAACTTCCTTCTTTGTTGTGTACATGACGCTCGACCTCTCGCCTCGTGGCGTGTTTGGCGTCAGAGGACGCTGAGCCATGGGAAGTGATAAGCACATGCAACGTGAGACCCCGGGCGAAGAACTCAAGGCGAAGATACGACGTCTGTCTCGCGATGTCATTTGAGCCCTATCGCAAGTGGGATGGTCCCGTGCGAAGGAGAGCAGCGCACTTGCCGCGGTACTAAGAAACCGCAGACGCAGAGAGAACTCACCTTGCATTAAAACGAAAGTTCCGCCTGAAAAACATGGTCTGCGGAGATCCCAGTCAGGCTCAGTTTTTTTTTTCTCCTTTCCTTTACTGGAGCCCACCACGAAGCATGACCAGAATAAACTACAAGTTCGTCACCAACAAATGATTTATCCACCATTTATAGTATTTCAAAGATAGCTGTACATAGCAATGTAATGCATTATTCTGCAGTCGCCGCTGGCCGAAATAAATCCGCCTTCTCTGTTTTTATTTCTTTTCCCCGCTTTAAACAGCGAGCGCGTCTACCAGCTGACCACGTCGCTCGTGTGATGCCCTAGCTTCAAGATATAATTCACTTTGAAAACAGCGCGCAGGACAGCCAACTGCAACAGCGATGACAGTTGGGAAGCGTTGTCCCGTGTTCATTACTGCAGTTTTCGTACTTTCTTTATGCATGCAGAACAGCACAATGGCTCGCGTCTATCTCGCGTTTATCTGTATAGGCGTTTCTCTTTCAGTAGAGATAAACGTTAACGCTTTCAATATCGCCAAGTTCACGCACGCACTCGCCATTTTCATTGGTGAGTGCACTTGTTTTCAAACACGTTTAAAGCACAGCACTACCACTTTCCCAAAGATCCCACACCGGGATACCTCGGTGCCCTCAGGCAGAGAGACAGCTATTCCCTCGCTAACTACATATTGAGGAGGAGCTATGTAAAGCCTCTCGATTACTAAAAAGAAAGAGAGACGTAGAATGTTCAGAAAACAGTGTCGCGGAACGTCCGCACTGCTCGTCACCCGTACACCAACCAAAGAGGACGTACTCACCGAGTCCTGGAGGCACTTCGGGGCAAAGAGGCCGCGTAACCACTCCGGCTGAAGACTTCTTCTTGTCCGGCGCAAACTTTCGCGTCCGTCGCACGTCGCTTCCACCGTCGTCATCATCGCTGCCACGTTCGATGTCCGACACGGCGGCACCACCCGCTCTTCGGTACACATCATCTTTCACCAACTCCCACGAGACGCCGTCGTCACCTGCCGTCGTCGCACTCCCCGCCGTATCCCCAGGCACCGTCGTCGACGACGACGAACCCCCGTTCACCGCCATCGTACCACGTGCCACATCCAAGGCACTCGCGAAGATGTCGCGTATCCTGGCCGCGTTCGCGAGTCCCGTCAGGATCTTGATGTTGTTGTCCACCGTGGGCGCGTTGCGGTCCAGCAGCGCTTCCACCTGCAACGCGTTGGGGCGCGCCTTGGACTGCTGGGGCGTCCGGTTGTTCTGGCTAGCGTTGGGCTTCCGGTGCGACTCCCTGGCCCTGTGCACGGCCGACCAGGCCTGGAAGTGCGCCGTCGGAGAACCGGACGCGTCCGATGCAGCTGCGGCGACCAGCGCCGGCGGGCCGGCGGCCCCCTGGAGCCTGGAGGGCGACGGCCTGGACGTGCTCGCCAGGCGTCGTTGGAGGTAGATGGCCCGCCGATGCGAGTGGATGACGGCGATCTGGACCAGCGTCACGAGGATGAGGGACAACACGAATATGAGCAGCAGGGCCGAGGGCAGCAGCCGCACGGCGCGCTTGACGGTGCAGCAGACGACGGGGTGCACCACGTGGTGCGGCGCCGTGGCGCGGACCATGATGACCATGGCCACGGCGGCCACCAGCGGAGTTTGGCGGGAGCCGCGCCGCTCCCGGAGGCGGCGGCAGCGGAGCTAGGCGGCAGCATGCGGGACGAGCCGCATCCCGGACGCCTTCTGAACGGAGCGCTCCTCCCGCGGCCCACGTTGCGGCCCGAGTCGGCCGAGAGAGATACGCGCGCGATGTTGCGATCGATGGGCGGCAAGGGGGAGCAACGGGTCTCGGCGGCTTCACCGCCGTTGCCTTGGAGATCAGCATCCCTTCTTGGGCACGCCGCCCGGTCCCGTCACCGGGTCAGTCACGCGCGGACTGCTGACGCCGGCTGTCGGCTAGTTGAGCAACTCAAGTTTCGCGCGAAACAGTGACGACGCAAAGCGCGCTGGAATTTGAGGGGCTTTTCTGGGGTCCTGTCGCGCTTGCAACGGCTGGCGCCCCCTGTGGGGAAGCTGAGTAAGTGAAACCTTTAGGAAAGGCGGGAAAAGCGCGTTTATTTAAAGGTCTTTTAAAGAATAGAGCGTCACTGTACGCTAAATTGGTTGGCTGTTGCCCCCTCCTATTCACTTCGAATCGAAGTTCGTAAAGCAGGAGCCTCAGCGAATTCGAGTTCAATGAACTGATACGGGATTTTCAAACTGTGTCACTTTTAAAAAGGTCTGGCAGACTACACGTGCGTATTTGTCTGCACGAGTCGACCGTATTGTTCGTTAAAGAGGAGGCTTTCGTAAGTTCGTCGATCTTAAAATTACAAATCACAGCCCGACCACAGAGTAAATTTCATTCCCAAGGGATTCACCCCACGTAGAACATCGGGGAATTAAAAGGGCTTTGACAACAGCACCCAAGACCCTAGCAAAGCTGCCGGAAGCATCTGCGGCTTGGCTAGAACGCGTGTTAACTACCACGACATTTTAATCGCGTACGACATGAAGATATTACCGTGCAGAGTGGTTCTGTAGCCTGGCGGTCTCTGGCAGGGGCTTTCGGATTGGTTCCAATGCATTGCAGTGGCTTGTCCAGGTATTTTCTATTCGTTTCAGTGGATTCTTTGTGCGTGTTAAACACTTCTTTGTGAACCAAAATAAATGCGATGCGCCTCTTCGTGATGCGTACGTAACATATGCTACATACGGTCGGTTTTCAAGCTCAAGAAGCCTTAAGACAATTAACGGCGAAATCGTTGAGTGGGGGCCTTGGTGCTATAGCGCACTAAAATTGGAGGGGACACTTAAGCTCTGTCTTAAGGGTATGACGCGGTAGCGTTAATGGTTTAATGTCCGTTGATGTCCATATATGCAGAACTGGTAATTCTCTATTTTGCCTTCATAGATAAGTTTGAGTCCTCATACTGCCTCTGGAGCAGTGGTGCAGCGGTTAAGGGATGCTTCACTGCCCTGTGATGGAAGGTGCTGCCACTGGTGAAGCTTGTGCGAACCAGGCTGCTCTTCCCGAACAACCTCTCGCGACGAGTCAATACTTGAAATGCCCCTTGCCACGGTGGGTAGTTTGCTCACAATCCAGGGAGCAGGTTGTGGTGATTCCACAAGGTCTCTGGCCTCGGTGTCCCACTTGCCACCTAGGTCACGGTGAGAGGCTTTGGACAAACATGGGCGAAATCTGAGATTGAGGGTTATAGTGCTCGCACACTAAAAAAACCTGAGCACCGCTGATACAGTACGCCAGCTTTTTACTGGGACAATTGAGGCCGAGGTATAATGAATACAGTGAATGTACTGGAAATCCCACTTTTTGGCATCCGTGAAAATGCGTCCGTAGATATGAAAAATGCATATCATCGGGTACGCAGAAAAAGAAAAGAGGGGTTGAAAAGAGAGATCTTAGAAGCGTTTGCAATATTTTTATCATGCATGGGATCATTCATCAGTGAACGTTTATTTCTGATTGGTCTGAAGGTAACATGAGGAATAGCGGTTTTTGTGGCTGAAGTGAGTGCGTTTCTTTTTTGTGTGTTTTTTTTTTCATTTCCCTTCATTTCCTTTCTTTCTTTGTGTTTCGCTATATATAAAAAAACGTGTCCATGCATTTCATAGACCAAATGATGACGATGTAATGAATTTCGTACATGAATAAGATTTCTGCCATTCACGTGTTTTACTGTAAAGCACTGAAGCATTGATGAGGCATAGCTGTATTTTTAAATATATATATATTTTTATGCACTGCACAGAAAGGTTCGTTGCCGCCGTTCAGAAAGTTATCAACAAACGGAATGCCTGGATGAAGCAAGAAGCGATTTGCATGAAACGATAGGTGGAAAGACTCAGACAGGCAAATTTCGTGCAATCCCCAGCTGCCAGTATCGCTTAAATTCATTAATTAGACTACTTAAATATGCAGCGCGAAGTGCAGAAGAACACCGCTGCGGCAGGACACTGCACAGCTTTATTAAAACCTATCCCAGCAAATTTTGGTGTTATTTTTATGCCGAAAAGAAGCCATCTGCACCTACACAATATCTGGAAGGAAAATTTAAAGCAGATTTCCAGTCAAATACAAATACTTCCAGTCAGTATTCAGTGTTGATAACAGCCCTGTAAGCCAGACTTCGTCATTGTTTATAAAACTGCATAAAAATTATCGATACATCGATAATATATGTGGCTTGTGTGCTATCGTTGCTTTTAAATTTCGGTAGAAATAAAAGTAGTGGCCCGTGTGATATCACCTCTGCCAGCTCTATGCCACGTTACTCAGAGTTCTCTGGCAAATATTTTTTCTCCGATATTCCAGGAACGAATCCCAGTGCATAAAGCAGATGACGCATAGTCCTAGGATGAGTATCAATCCATCTCTCTCGCATGTACTTGTGGAAAATTCTCGAACATAGTGTTAACAAATTTCTCACAGAATATGCACAGACTAAGAAAATAATCCATTAGGCACTGCCGGCATGGGTTCAGAAGTGGACTGTCTACTATAAATTTTAACTCACCTTGTTGAGTTGCTGCACAATCTTGCACATTGTATTAATAACCAGCCGGGATTTGACGAAATTTCCACCCCATTTGTAATGCGTACGAATGGGTGTCATAAAGAAGTGATCTATAAGCTGGACCGTTTAATGGATGATAGCTCTGTCACCCAATGAATAAGCAATAGTTTAGATGAATGATCGTAGCCAGTTTGTTCAACTCGATGACTACTTCTCCGGCACTGTTCCTTTACTATCCGGTGGCCCCTAAAACCTACACTGGCATCGCATATATTTTAGCTATTTAATAATAACATCACAAACCGAACTTAAGTTCAAATGAGTCTCTTTGCAGACGATTAGGTGCTTTACTGCGAAGTTAAAAATAATGCAAACAGCTCCCTAAACGTTCTTAATGAAGTCAAAAATATTACCTCTCGAAATAAAACTTCCGGTGTACTTTTTTGCTCATAAGTTAAAATTATACCATCGTAAATAGACTGGTTTCTGTTTACAAATAGTAATGTGACGACGCTCGAAATAGTGCAGCGGCAAGATATGCGATTTAACTGTAATCAGCATAAATGCGCAGACTCGCTTCTTCAAGCTCTACGTGATGGAGGTCTTCACACTCTATCCACCCGATCAAGCTTGCATAGTTCCAGATTCCTGCATTTACTATTTCCCAGGTGATTTAGACAGAAAACAACGTGAAACTCTGACCAAATTCTTATGAGTGAACCTACGCCTCAGGGCCGATTTGGCACCATCTCCTGGGTCGACTGAATGGGGGCAAGCAACGCCCTTTGCAAACCTTCTTTTGGTTTTCTAGATAATCAAGCGATATTGCGAATAATGTGTGTGCGCGAGGGGGCGGGGGACTTACTTTGCGGAGTTGAGTTGAGTTGAGTTGAGTGGTTGTAAACTACCGGTGGAATTAGCCTTGCAGCTGCTGCCGGCAATTGCTCCACCGTAGCGACACTTAAATAGAAATCACAGAAACAGTGTCCGCAAAAACCCAAATAGACACTCCTGAGGTCACCATGTGGAGGCCAAATCCGTGTCCTGCAGGTAAAGTAGAAGAAGGCGAGAAGCATCCCTTCTACTCGACTGGCTCCCGCGCGGGAAAACAATGTCCTGAAGAGAACTGTGAGGAACTCCTGCGGAGTCTCGAAAGCCACGTATTTACAGACGTTGATGGAACGAAGCTTTGAGACCGGGCCACGTTTCCTGGTGCGTTTTCGATGTGTCAGTATTTTAAACGCTTTTGCTAGAATGCGTTGTGTTCAGTGTAAACGAACCTTGGCGTTCTCAAAATCGATGCGATGATCCAAGCCCTCGGAATGCTCTGCGATCGAACGCACTCTCGGTCGAAGTTTCGGGAATCGTTCCAGGGCTGAGGATGCTTTTGACGAAAATTGTTCGTTTTGCCGATGCAGCTGGAGGAACAGTCACCACAGGAAGTTTAGTAGACGATGCCGGGTGCTCGTTCCTTTGATGTGCGGTCTTTTGGCCGAGGCATGAAGCGCCCGAGTGCTGACGATGGTTTTGAACATATCTGTATTCTCCGCTTTCGAAAGAGGCGGACCAGCGTTTCGCTTGCCCTCTGACATACAAAATAGAGAAGCGGGATGTTTTGTTGACCTCCCTGTCCTTTCGGCTTGCCGTGAAGTCATCGAATCACCCGTCGGGTCTTCTTGTAGCCGTTGCAACCTAGATCAGCCATAGCATTTTCTTCCTCCAGCTTAAGCTCGTTGTCTGAATACGGAAGTTTTAAAAAGAGACTTTCCATCTTAGAGGTCTCAATTTGGTAATTTAAACTGGCGCTCTGAAACCAAATATTTTAAAGTTGATTAGTTAATTTTAGTTGATGAATCACTCTTCATTGCGCTGTATCAAGTAAATAATGTCCGCCTTGCCGTACAGCCCACCTGCACAGATCACACCAGCGTATCTTTCGCGGCTTTTAAAAGAAAAATCCGTAAGGAATAATTTGAAACTCCCGGTATGAAGGGGTCGCACAGCGTGTAATAAACAGTCGCAGGTTCACGCATAATCTGTGTGCGTCGTCAATTCTCGTCCAGTTAATTTTGTCTTTCAAAGCAATTCGCGCAGCGAAGGTGGTATTTTTGGAGGATTCGGCACCCCGTAGTTGAACATGACGCTGCGAGAAATACCGCAGTGTAGAGCTACGGGTTTGTTTCGACCACCTGAGTTATTTTACGTGCACTAACACCGCAGAGTGCATCGGCGTTTTTGCATTCCGCTTCCATCTAAATGCAGCCACCGTGGCCAAGATTGTTGTTGTTGTTGTTGTTGTTGTTGTTGTTGTTGTTGTTGTTGTTGTTGTTGTTGTTGTTGTTGTTGTTGTTGTTGTTGTTGTTGTTGTTGTTGTTGTTGTTGTTGTTGTTGTTGTTGTTGTTGTTGTTGTTGTTGTTGTTGTTGTTGTTGTTGTTGTTGTTGTTGTTGTTGTTGTTGTTGTTGTTGTTGTTGCTGTCGTCGTCGTCGTCGTCGTCGTCGTCGTCGTCATCGTCGTCGTCGTCATCGTCGTCCTATCAAAAGATGGCCCATACCCACACTAGGGGATCGGCCAAGAATCGGGTGACTATTCACCTGTATTCAGGTAATTAAAATGAAAAGCACGCGGGAAAGCAACACCGGAGGATTCTTCCTCATGAACTGAAAAGAGATGAAAGATTTGATTTCAAATAATAATAATAATAATAATAATAATAATAATAATAATAATAATAAGAGAGAGAGGGTTTATTGATAAGAAAGGCAGAGAGGTTGGCCTGAAAAATAAATATCTGGCCTGCTACTCTGCTCTGTGGGGACGGGAAGAGGAGATAAAAGAAGGTCACGATGGGGGACGATGATGATGGGAGGAGGCAGATGAAAAACTACTTTAAAAAAAAAACGAGGCACACTTTCTGACATCACAAACGCGAGACAAGGTCCGTGTCGCTCAAAAAGCGTGAGAGCGCTCGCGTTGCCTTTACAGTTCTAAAACTATGTGGCCAAGCGCCGAGGATCAAATCCTCAGAGAGGAGCGATGTGTCCATAGGCTTCAGAGCAGATACGAGTATGAGTCTTTCACGTGCATACGCTGGACACGCCACCAAAACATGTTCTGTAGTCTCTAGCACGCCACATGTGGTACATTCCGGGGAGTCCGCTTGTCCTATTAGGTGCAAGTATTTGCGCGTGAATGCCACATTTAAACGTAGTCTACGGATAACGCATGCAATAGGGCGAGGTATTCCGCGAGGAACTGAAAAGGTCATCGTCGGATCAAGCCGTTTAAGGCGGATGTGGCGGGTGTCTGGCAGGGCCCAGTACCTAGCCGTCGCCCTCCTCATCAATTCCGAAAGGAGACAAGTTGTGTCCACTATAGAGAACGGTTCAGCTGTACGCAGGCCACTGCTGAAGGCGCTCCTTGCTTCAGCGTCGGCGGTCTCATTTCCATCGAGTCCGCAGTGTCCGGGGATCCACTGAAACACTATACGGTGGCCGTTTCCCGGAGCAAATGATACCAGACTAATAATATCAAGAGCCAGAGTTTGGTAGGCTGTATGGCGTAGGAAGCATCCTAAAATGTGTAGCGCAGGTTTACAGTCGGTGAAAATGCACCACGCCTGAGGCGGTTCTCCGCAGATGTGGCGAATCGATTCCCGAAGGCCCACAAGCTCTGCAGCGGTTGAAGTAGACTTGTGTCCCAAAATGAATCTGCGGGTCGTCTGTTGTGCAGGGATTGCGAAAGCTGCTGTTGATGCATTTGGAGACGCAGATCCATCCGTGTAGACGTGCACACATTTGTGGTATTCTGACCAGATGTAGGCAAGTGCGAGTTGCTTCAGTCCGCTAACTGGCATCGCAGACTTCTTGATTATGCCAGGGACATGCAGGCAGACTGAAGGCTGAGCAATTACCCATGGGGGCTGCAAGGAATGATGCGGCAGGGCATAGTCTGATGGCAATTCGGAGCGATGGAAGCGCAATGCGCGTGCAAAACTGCTGTCCGGTCGCTCATCAAAAATCTTCGTCAGCGGGTGACAGCGGTGTCGTGTAAGCGCACGTAAATATACACGAAGTGGTTCGTGTGACAGGTAGACCGATATTGGGCACGCACGAGATTCCTCAATCGTGCCTTTGTTCGAGGCGCAACGTGGTAATACGAGGCATATCTTGAGCGCCTATGCTTGGACACTCTCTAATGTCCGCAAGCAGGAAATACTCATGTTAGAGAGTACAGGAAGGCTGTAACGAATGTAGCCAATAAAGAGGGTATAGTAAAGTCGAAGCAAGGAGCGCTCCGTTGGGCCCCATTTAATGCCTGCCACAAAGCGAAGCACATGGCAAAAAAGAGTGAGTCTTTTCTTTAGCATGTTTATATGCCTCGACCATGACAGATCGCGGTCAATGATAATGCCCAAAAATCTGTGGTGGGAGACGTATGGTATTGCAACCCCTTGAAGGGTTACGGGGTAGTGGCAGACAGACTTGCGCGTGAATGCGACCACAGCACATTTTTCAGCTGCCAAGTGCAAACCCTGACGCCGTAGGTACCTTGAAGTAGATGACACGGCACGTTGTAATCTCGCACGCATTTGCGGACGTGTCGAACCCGACGCCCAGATGCAGATATCATCAGCATAGGCACTGATGTGAATGTTAGCGGGAAGTTCATTCACCAGTCCAATCAATGCCACGGTAAATAGGGTTGGGCTAAGAACTCCTCTCTGAGGAACTCCACGGCAAACCTGATGACGGGTAGTCTCCCCATCAGGCGTAGACATATAAACAGACCGGCCGTTGAGGTAGCTCCCAATCCACGAATACATCCGGCCGCCAACGCCAATGTCGTCAAGGGCATCAAGGATGGCGTCATGAAGCACATTATCGTAGGCCCCCTTGATGTCCAAGAAGACAGCAGCGACGAGTCGGCGACTACGTTTTTCATGTTCCACTGTCGATATGAGGTCGATTACGCTGTCAATTGAAGAACGTCCCCTCCGGAACCCGGTAATCATATCCGGATAGAGAGCATTCTGCTCTAAAAACCATTCAAGCCGCGCCAGCACCATTCGCTCCATAACTTTGCCGACGCAGCTTGCTAGTGCAACTGGCCGGTATGAGGTAAGCTCATAAGGAGGTTTGCCAGGCTTCAAAAGTGCAACCAGGCGGCTGATCTTCCAGTGTTCTGGAACGATTCTGGAAGCCCATGAATCATTGTAGTAATTGAGCAGCACAGTTCGGCCTTCCATGCCAAGGTGAGAGAGGGACGCGTACGAAATTCCGTCAGGACCAGGTGCAGATGGACGCCTACACGAGGAAAGAGCAGCTTCTAGTTCAGGCATCGTGAATAGCATGTCGTAGTAGGTCATCTGGTGAAGGTGGTACAAAAGCCTCCAAACTGGTTGATGGTACCATAGTTGTGCCCACAACCATTTTGCAGAATTCTTCTGCTACCTCTACATTATTACGGCGTTGGTAAATAGACAGGGCATGGAAAGGATAGCGTTCCTGCGGGGGTGAACGCAAGCTCCAGGCTACATGCCAAATACGCGACAGTGGTTTGCGAGGGTCCAGCGATGAACAGAACTGCCTCCAACGTTGTCTCCCTAGTCTCGCTAGATGGCGCTTTATTTGTCGTTGAGCTCGGCGACAAAGGGCAAGATCATACGTGGATTAGGTTCTTCTGTATTTCCTTTCGGCGCGCCGACGGACTGCGCGTAGTCTTTCGAATGCCACGTCAATAGTAGACCCTGGCGTAGGCGCACATATATACCGCGTGGTGTCACTGAGAGAGGACGTAATCAGGCCTTCTATTTTAGATGGTGTTGAGAGGTCCACACAGGAAATCTCCACGGACGACCTAAAGGCAGGCCAGTCTGTATATCGCACGCGAGACGTAGTATTAGGTGCGTACCACTTGACGCAAACATACGTTGGAATGTTCTTCCTCTGATGCTGAATGGCCTGCTCTGCCATCCAAGGAGATCGCCATGGCAAGACCAAGACCGGTTGCCGCTCCAGCTGACACTGTTGGCAAGCCCGAAGGTCAGGATGTGAGCATAATGTTAAAAAAGCTTGTGTGTTCAATGCGCGTGCTGCTTTCAGGCATTAACACGCCAACAGCAAAGATTGTTGTGCAGTTTTTGGATGCACTTGAGCCGCTCTTGGCGGCGTTGCAGTAATTCATTATGGCACAACCAAAACCCACCTCATCTGTGCCAATGCACGTGCGCCGTAGTGTAGTGGTGCGATGGAATGCCCGAGGCCTACGAGGTCGTCTGAGTGACTTCCGGCAACGCGTCCACAAGTACCGCTTCCCTGTGCTGGTTATATGTGAGCCCAACATGCCGTCGCCTTTCCGCCTTTCTGGATGCGTACTGCTGTGGTCTCGCACAGAAGACGAAACTAGCAAAGTGTTAGTTTGCATACGCCAAGACATTGCGCACGTCCGCCAAGTTCTACAGCCACACAACACAAACCATTACATCTGTTTGACAGTCACGCTAAAAGGACGGGTCTTTTCGATAATCGGTGCCTACATTCCACCTAGAGATGCCATTGATACTTCGTACCTATATTCAGCCATCCAGAGTTGTCCAGCTCCTCATATCATAGTGGGCGATTTTAATGCTCATCACCCTCAGTGGGGCAGTGCTGTTATGAATAACCGAGGCAGGAACCTGTTTGACTTTATGCACTCCCAGAACTTCATCAATATCAACGATGGTTCACCTACGTTTCTGCGTGGCACGTCGTACAGCAGCTGCCTGGATCTGGCGTTTGTTTCAGCAAGTCTCCAGTTTTACGTCAGCTGGTGCAGTGACGTGGAAACATAATAATAATAATAAAGGCCAGGATTCGATCCCAATACCTTGACTTCTCTTCTCGTTCTTTTACAGCGACAGCTGTTAAGCGCCCGTTCATGGGTTTCTCGTCATCGTCGTAGTGGTAAGCAGTAGTATTTCGCAGTGTCGGCGTAGCCGGTTGGTGCGTTGCCATGGGAACCAGTCGGAGAGTGGTTACCGCAGAAGAAGGAGAGTCGCTGACTGGTCGAGAGAGGTCACGTGGCACTGCGCATCGTTACAAACGTGCGTTAGTTACAAACGTCGCTGATTTGTCAGGATGATGACGAGGGCACACGGTCAAAAGGCCTTGTGGCGTCATCACAACCTGCCCACCGTGCCAGGAGGCAATTAAATAAATGCAGTTAAATTCAATTCGACTGCCACCTGCCCACCACGGCGCGAAAATTCATTGCTGAAAAACAAGGAGGTAGCTCGCCAGGGGGGAAAACTAGACGAGCAGGTTGGAATAGGCGCTGGGTGGATTCACTCAGTGCATAATTATGTGTGTGCAAATAAAGATATTATTATAGTCATAAAATTGTGTATGGGATAAAAAGACTGCCAGACACATCAACAGTAACAACAACGTCGATTTTAATGCTCTCGCATTACACTTTTAAGGTGACTTAACCACCCCTGATTTTTTGTTCTTGCATGCCGAGTAGACCGGCTCCAGAGTGTTCGCGCTGTTTTTTTTCTTCTTTATTTTGTTTCACCATACGAAGTGGTCACTTCATGCTCACTTTTCTTTCATTTGCACCCTTCCTTTTTCTTGTAGTTTTCTCTTCTTCTCTCCTCTCCGCACAAAGTAGCCAGCACTTAGTTTTACATTCACCGAAAAAAAAATTCCGTTTTTCCAATAAAAAGTTCTTTCTCTTTCTCAAAGGCACTGAGTGCATCAGATCATGTTTTTTAAAGCGCCATTATGAAAAGTTTGTTGCGATCGATAATTCTCTGGCTTCGGTCCGTAACCAGAAGTCATATAAGGCTCCCTTTCAATGTCGGTTTCCGGAAAGAAGAAACGAAATATCTAGCCTTCGATAAATTTTTCGCAGCACGCCTTCTAGTGAGTTTGATGAGTTTGTTGAAATAATGCCGGCCCCATCAAAGAGCTAACAAATCAAAGCACCACTCCACAAAAGAGAGCTTTGAGATGTTTTGCGGCTTTACCACACCAAGGCAACGCTAGCCAGCTTGGATTCATACTTTAATAGATCTAGTGCTCATTCTCACTGCAACGCCGCCTAACATGTACACGTTTTTTTACAGTGAGCATGACCCTTATGGCAGCCTAATATATTATATTAGTCAGATACAACTCAAGAACAAAGCGGCAGATGCCCCTCAAAGAAGGCCCTCCAGACAATGGCGTCGACCAATTTTCATCAAGCCGCGGTTTATCCCTTTTAATCTACCACCCCCTGTGACGTCACGCTAGTAGGCCCAACGAGGTTAACCACGCATCGTCATAAGAATCGGTCGACTCCATTGTCTGACTGGGGAGGGGGGGTTGTCACTTTGTTCTGGAATTGTATCCGACTACAGCTGTTTGGTGAGTTTGTTAGAGGTGAAGATTCTCTTACAGAGCGAAGCTTTCCGCGCAAGGAAAATAAAATGAGTCGCAGATGAGTCTTTACAAAAATAAATTTAAAACAAACCCTAAGTTCAGAGGACCGCAAAATTCTGCGATAAAGTCATTAGGGCCTGCTACTCTGCAGTATAAAAAGCGAAATGCCCTTGAAAAAAAAACAAAAGCCCCCCATCATCGACAAGCTCGACCGACTGCGTGTACTGCCAGGATAGTTTTTCATGACATGTTTCCATCAACAATTTTATGTAACACAACTTGCGCTCACGATGAATTCCTCGTCCTTCTACTTAGTGACGCACATTAATACTGAATTATTTTTCAGGCAGAATCAGAAACGTTCTGCCCGGAAATTTGTCTTCAACTATGATCTGGGAACTCGTATCGCTGGCGTTCTTTCTGTAGGCACAGTAAGCGTCTGTCTTTCGTCTCTACTCACTCACTTGCTCTTTCTCACTCGCTCATTCACTCACTCACTCACTCACTCACTCACTCACTCACTCACTCACTCACTCTTTAAAACACGATGCGCCCGTTAAAAAATCTTTTTTTTATGTTATTTTATTTACTAATTGATTTGAACATTGAATGACCATACACACTTCAGTAGTAGTTTCCCGTCCCTTATTATTTGTATTTGCTTTCTGATAAAGAAATATTATCATCAACATCCCGTTCTGAGAAATTAAATCGGAATGAGCGACCGTATCAACGGCGTCGCGTTGTGGGCCGCGGTAATCAGAGAATGTGGACAAGAAATTAGCTCGTTATCAAATTCCTACGTAGTCTGGAGTCATTAAGGTCACTCAGTGGGCGACTCCGACGCATTAATTTCGCGGGGCCGTCCCACACGGGCGAAAGCTCATCAAATAATCATCTCGGTGCTGGCAGCTCTAGTACCACGATTAGCGCAAGAGGGAATTGGCCCCCTACCGAGCGTTCTCGCGGTCCTAATCACTCTTCACGTGACAACTGCGGTCTCGAAATGACTGTGCAGCGGCCGCCGCTGCTGCTGAAGGTGGCGCTAGTTACCACTCCCTAGCTCTTGTAGACGTAGTCGTAAACATCCAACCATTCCAAGCAGGCTGCGGCTAGTACGACTAGTTCATATGAGGGAACCAGCATCCAGCTTTTTATACTTCGTGATGCATAATAATCGTATTTCTTTTTTTAGAGTGAAAGCTCTATACTTCATGACCAAAGCTGCAAAGGCTGGTTCACCGCTAAAGCCATGACCTTGAATTGAGCTTGTGAACCTAAATAAAGTAAAGAACTGAAATAAACGTTGCCTTGTCTGGGTTTCGAAACCGCGGCGGTACAAACATACCAGCTTCGTTGGCCACTGCACGAAAGTACTATGCTATCGCCGCAGCAGATCACGCCTCGTGTTAAACTGCAACACACTTTTGTGCTGTCCGTCGCGCGTCTTCGTCTTCATCAACTAATACTACTAACGGAGTCGCCAGACATGCTGATCACCACCCAGCAAAGCGAAACTATGAGCCAACAACCAGGCTAAACGCATGCTTTCGCGCGTCTACTTTGTTCAACTACGTTAACACCCTACAATTTTTTCCCTACTTCTTTTTTTTCGCGGTTGGGCCTTGTCTGTACTGATGGCTTCATTGGTTAAACATACAGATGGCCTTCCCTCAACGCCACTATTGCCCCTGTGGATTTTTTGTAACGGATGGACAGCATATTTCAGGCCTCTTCACGCCGTCTGATATTATCGCTGAAAAAAAAAAATTGGCGGTGGTTTTAGCTCTGGTTAAACCTGGAGTGACGCGATAGCTACAGCTGGCTGAGTGGAACTTGTTCACGTGACCAACCACGTGATGAGCCGCGCCGACGGCAGCTGCTCCGCACCACGTGACCAACCACGTGACAGCGTGGCGGCGCCGCCACGCTGAAGGCTCGAAATGCTACCGTAATGTAGCTATCGCTACAAAAACACGCGCGGGAATTTTTATTTATGTATCTTCTAGAAACAACTGTTTTTACGTGACGCGAAAGTGTTTGAAATTTTCAGATACTCTTCCCTCTATCAGTTCGTATATGCGTCAATCTGTAAACTCATTTCTGACATTTCGTCTGTTCGATGCGCTTCACGTGATATGTCTTATTTTACAGTTTAGTCGCGCCCTTATTCTTTATTGCTCTGTTTCTTTTAATCTAATTTCTTTTAGCATATTTCTCTACCCTCGAACTCATCCTCTAACTTAGCCATGGTTGGAGCTTTGCAAAAGTGAGCTTCACTGCGTAAGCATACATTTTGCGGGAAAGGCAAAGCTTCAAAAGAGACACGTGATTTGTTTAAATTGATTTTTTTTTTGTCCTAGTCGTTTACTATGGTCTAAGGAAAATGCGCCAAAGAAATTGTTAGACATTCTGCTATATACCCTGAGATAATTCACTTGGACGACGCTTCTATTTCATAATCTGATTTCGTCATTCACGCATTAACACCTCTCCTGGGTATTATACAGGGTGTTTCACCTAATATTTTACACAATTTTTAAAAATAGACTTTTTCAGTTATAAGGGCGCTTTTTCAGCATAACGTTGTCAGCAGTGTAGTACGTCAGAATACAGCTCATACGTGCTAACTAGCAGGATTAAACTAATATTGAATAGCTAACTTTTAACTATTACTGTTAGGCTCCTTAATTATTGACGCTCCTTAGCTATTGACGGCTCACATCCGTCAAATGAAACCTCTGCCACCCGATGTCGCTGGGACTGCGCACTAAAATATCTTGGCTCTTATCTTTCTGTAGCTGTATTTGTGCGGACAAGAAACTTTCACTCTGCAGTCGTGTTCTGATTAGGCCTTTGGTTGTTTTTCATTCCATACAAACTATACTAGTCTCTCATTACTTTTGTTTAGCATTCCGTTTGAATTTTTTTTGTTCTTGTGCTCACATTTTCTATCATTTCATGTTTATTTATTAACACTCATGCCTGAGGACAAATAAAAAAATGAAATAACATCTGGCAACATGGATCTTCAGCTACTATCTCCGACATCGACGACGCATATAAGAGCAAGCCCGGAAACACCCACCTCGGGCACGGCACCGTGAACGCCATGGAAATCTTACCGCTGCGGATTTTGCAGGCCGCGTTCCTATGTGGTTCCTGCTGTTTCCCGGATCCCGCTGCTTCATCGCCATCCGCTGCCGCTGAGCGACCTTCGCTCTCGCCTGCTTTTTGGCCATACGTAGTTGGCGACCGATTTTTCATCTGGCAACATGGATCTTCAGCTACTATCTCCGACATCGACGACGCATATAAGAGCAAGCCCGGAAACACCCACCTCGGGCACGGCACCGTGAACGCCATGGAAATCTTACCGCTGCGGATTTTGCAGGTTAGTTATTTGGAAGGCGCTGCCTGTGTGAAGAGCAGTGATTACTGTCTATTTACGGTGTCGTGCCCTGGAGAGTGTATTGATGTACTGAAGCGTGTATTGTCTTTGCCTTCTCGCCTTTACCTATTTTTTTATGGTATGCTGCTCTCACTGTCGGGTGACATCGAAAGCAATCCTGGGCCTATGAATGCAACTGAAAGAGAAACATTAGAAGCCCTCTTGCTGACTGTCCAAAGAATTGAAGCTGGCCAAGCTGTAATACTTAATGAAATCAAAGGTGTTAAAGAAAGGCAGGATGCTACCGATAAAGAAGTCAAGCAGCTGACGTTGAGAGTGGCAGCCCTCGAGGCAACGGCAACCTCACTTGATAGGCCTGATTCTCTTGTAACTGACAACGCCATACAAGCCATTTCTTCCCAGCTTTCTAGTATTTACTCAAGGTGTGATGATGCTGAAAATAGATTGCGCCGAAATAACTTGCTTTTCTTTGGCATCGACGATGTGGAAGACGAAAGCTGGGCAGATTCTGAAGGGAAAGTCATTGCATTTTGTTCAGAGCACCTAGATTTATCTATGACTGCTTCACAGTTTGAAAGGGTTCATAGATTAGGCAAATTCAAAACTGATAGGCACAGACCAATCATTGCCAAGATGACCTTCTTTAAAGACAAGCAGAACATCCTTTCAAATGGCCACAAATTGAAGGACTCCAGTTTTGCAATCCGTGAGGATTTTTCCGCTACAACTCGTGAGGCTAGAAGCAAGTTGACCAAATTTGCAAAGTCACAATCCAAGTCTTATAAACTGGCATTTGATAAACTTAGAATGGACAAACAAACATATGCGTATGACCGAGCCACTGATTCGGTCATATTAGTATCACCATAGCTAGGCAATGCACCTAGATTGCGTGATTGTCCTCAGTCCACGTCATGCCCCCAGGCTCCGACGCTGTCCCTTTCATTTTCTAATATCCGAAGCTTGATGCCTAAACGTGATCATCTCTGCTCTTTTCTGCAAGACAGTGAATCTGATATAGTTGCTTTAACTGAAACTTGGTTGCACGCCGGTATCAAAGACAATGAAATCTTTCCAGACGCCCATGCTTACAATATCTACAGACATGACCGTGCAGATAAAAGAGGGGGTGGGGTGCTTCTTGGTATTAAAAAAACGTTACCATCCACTGCTATCAATTCTAACTCAGACCTCGAAATAGTTTGGGCTGCCTGCAAAACTATATCTTCGAATTTACTTTTTGGAGTGTGTTACCGTCCGCCCGATTGTACGACTTCTTTCATTCATGATCTTCGGTCTAGCATTGCTGCCGCTGTCGAACACAGTTCACCTAGCAACATCTACTTGTTGGGTGATTTTAATTTTCCTGAAATAGATTGGCCTTCTTTGTCTTCAACTAGTCATGCTGCAACAGAATTCATCAACCTAACACTAGATTTCAATTTATTTCAAGTGATTAGCCAGAATACGCGTGGTTCTAACATTCTTGATTTAGCTCTATCCACTGCTCCCGATACCATAGGGCCGGTTATGTATCTTGACGGATTTAGCGATCATAAGATGTTGCAGTTTGATATTCTAGTTCCGAGCTTGTTTGCAGGTATTACAACTAAAAAAATTAGAGATTATAGTAAAGCACGATATGATGAAATTAACACGGAACTTGCCTCATTTTTCAATGAGGTGTTTTTCCCGCTAAGGAACGAACGATCTACCGAAGAAAACTGGTTGCTCTTCAAACACAAACTATCTGCACTGATTGAGAAACATGTTCCTCTGATTACAATAGCTAATGACATAAAAAATCCATGGTTCAACAAGACCCTCCGTCGATTACGGAATAAAAAGAAGCGCCTATACAGAAAAGCTAGATCTGCTCCTTCTTCAACCTCGTTGGAAAGATATAAACTGTGTTTGAAAGCGTACTGTTCTGCTGTTACCGCTGCCAAAAACAAATACTTCACTCATGATCTGCCGTCACTTTTGCAGACTAATCCTAAGAAGTTTTGGCAGACTATATCTCCCGAAAGTAAACATGACCTCATACAACTACACAATACTGATGACTTGCCGCTAGCTGACACTGAATGTCCAACCGCGTTCAACAGATTTTTTGCATCAGTGTTTACTAAGGAAGGTTATTCCAGTATGCCAATTGTTCTCGAGTCTGACTACCCATTCATGGAGCCCATCACCATTAGTGCTGAGGGTATCGCATCACTAATTAAAAATCTAAAGTTATCATCATCTGCCGGAGTGGACAACATTAACTCGAAGATACTTAAAAACACCATTTCAATTTCCAGCCAGATTTTGTGTCATATATTTCAGCAATCATTATCCTCCGGAGAACTGCCCACTGACTGGAAAAAAGCCAAAGTCATCCCTGTCTTCAAAACGGGTAACAAAAACTCTCCTGATAACTATCGGCCTATTTCGTTAACATGCATATGCTGTAAATTACTTGAGCATATTATCGCTTCTCACATTTACAACCATCTGGAACGAAATGACTTCTTCTTTTCAAATCAGCATGGTTTTAGGAAAGGCTACTCATGTGATACCCAGATATTTGAATATTACTACTGACCTGCATTTCAACATGGATGATAACCAGCAAACAGATTGCATTTTTTTAGATTTCTCAAAAGCATTTGACAGAGTTGCACATGGCCGGCTTTTTACAAAATTATCTACCCTTTCCCTTGATTCCCTCACATTATCTTGGCTTCGAAACTTTCTCTCATTACGTCAGCAATTCACAGTTGTCAACGGCTCTTCCTCATCCCTATGTGACGTAACCTCAGGCGTACCACAGGGAAGCGTACTTGGACCCTTACTTTTTCTAATCTACATTAACGACCTTCCCACTAACATTTCATCCCGTTTACGCCTTTTCGCAGACGACTGTGTTGTTTACCGTAAGATCGCTTCTGAGACTGACCACCTGACCCTTCAAAATGACCTTGACACTATTGTTGATTGGTGTCAAAACTGGCAAATGATTCTTAACCCTAATAAATGTAAATCAATGACTTTTAGCCGCAAGCATGTTGTTTCTAACTTCATATACTCTATAAATAATACCTCTCTATCAAGGGTTACGTCGTACAAATACCTTGGAATTCAGTTCACACCAAATCTTTCATGGTCTTCTCATATTTCTGCAGTCTGCAACAAAGCGTCGAGGACATTAGGTTTCATACGCCGGAACCTTCGAAACTCACCTAGCTCCGTTCGAAAACTTGCATATTTTACATTTGTTCGCCCACAGCTGGAATTTATCTCACCTATATGGTCTCCCCATCAAAAATATCTCATAGATATGCTCGAGTCCATTCAAAGCAGAGCTGCCCGGTACATTTTTAGCAATTATAGTCCCCTCGCAAGTGTATCCCAGCTTAAATACCTTAATGACATACAGATACTTGAAATTCGTCGCTCCATTTCACTTCTGTGTTTATTCCATAAATATGTTCACACCCGTCCTTCGTTGTTACCTCTGGCATCACCTTTCCGCTCTTCACAACGCTTACACAATCAACTCAGCTTCAACCGGATATATGGGAAGACCCTGTCGTTTAATTCCTCTGCATTACCTAGAGCAATAAAACTCTGGAATGATCTTCCTGACAACATAATCTCTTTCATTGATCCTGGTGAGTTTAAAAAACATCTATGTATACATTTATTGCCATAGTGATGTTCGAAATGTACAACAGTTTCATTTGTTCTTAACGTTGTTTCGTGTCTGATGTTATTTTAACTCGGTTTTGTATAAATTTCGTGTTCCTTTCTTGTATTTGACTTGTACCGCGTTCTTGCACCGATATTATGGTTTTTCCATCTGTATGTACATCTGTATTTGCCCCCCTCACCCAATGCTCTTCGGGGCCTGTGAGGTACTAATAAATAAATAAATAAAAGCTTTTCGTGCACCACGTCGTAGTACAAGTAGCAAGCTGATCAATCTCTGAAGCAGGCCTCCTAAACTAACAGTCCAGGCCACAAAAATATCCAGTATTTACTCACATCACGAACGCAATTGTAGCCAAAAACTCACTGAAAATCTTGGATACGTGTTCGGTTCGCGGAGTAAAATATTCCGCAAAAAAATTTGAGCCATAAAAATGGGGATAAGAAGGCTGCTAATATAAATATTTCATCCAGTTCAACTCAGCTTCTAAACGACTTAAAACGTACTCTTCAGCACGGCTTCCGTGCTCAAGAGCATAGTGAAAAGGTATACGTCGGACAGTCTCGTACATTTTTTTTTTTTTCCCGGGTACATCGTCGGCGGATCCGATCGATGTTTTTCGAGGCTGTGGCTGAAGGTACGTGGGCCGGACCACGCACACTTTTTGCCCGAGAACACTGGGCGAATCTGACCAGTGTTTTCCACAGTGCGGCGATTTGATTCTCGCATAGCGGCCTACTCGATTCGGTCGTCATTGCGCTCCTTCGGAATTCGACACGCTATAAATTCGACATCCCTCCGCTCTCTTCTTCAGCCTCGTGCCGTTGCGCTGTTTCGTAACCACCATATACAAGGAGATATATTTATATGTTTCGTTCAAAAAATGTTTCCCGAGCGCCAAGAATGGAACGATCGACGTTCGGTGCGCTTACTTCGAGAGCGCCAGCACTTGAGTGCTTGTTCTGCTGCGCGCATGACAAAACACCATGTCCTCCTCGGTTGTGCAGTTAGCCTCATGTAATTTGCTTGCAGCGTGCGAGCTGCAAAATCGCTGTTGGCAGTTTTCACGCCGCGGGGCCCATATACTTATCTGCCGTGTGCCGAAGTCCACATCGTGAATTTGGGGGATTGTTTCCTTGCGATGAGCCGCTGTTCTTCAATCGAAGTTGAGTGCGCGCTGAATCAATGCTGCAAATACATGTGTGGCATGTGACGATGGCTGAGTGCGGGTCCTTCAACACACGCTAAGCTCCAACCGGCGTTGAAACTCT
Source organism: Amblyomma americanum (assembly GCA_030143305.2). Classification (NCBI taxonomy): domain Eukaryota; kingdom Metazoa; phylum Arthropoda; class Arachnida; order Ixodida; family Ixodidae; genus Amblyomma; species Amblyomma americanum. The sequence continues at coordinate 536 of JARKHS020004861.1, read as the reverse complement.
GTGCACGCCAACTTTCGCGTGAAAGACCAAATTTTGAGCTACTAAATACGTTTTTCGTCTTCCCCCTAAAAACTTCGCTGTTTTCCCGGAAGTGACTCGCCCGCGCTTTCTGGCTGCTACTCCTCCGTGTATTGTGATGGAGTATATCTTTGCCTAGGCCAGCGTTCCGGCCTGGTCGTCGCTGCTACTCCACCGTAAGCTTCAAATATATTCGACACGCTGTTTCTGTTGCCATGGCTGTGAAGCGGAGTCTAAAAACTTTGAACACGAACATTCTATTCGTTGGTAAATAAGAGCTAGCTTAGCATATTTATTAATTATTGCCAGTGGACCGGTGATCTGCGTCACCGATGCAAGAAATGCTGGTGATAACATTTTTTTTTTTATTTACGAGCAGATCGAGGAGAAATATTACGTTCGAGACCGTTTACTAGGCTGGAGTTCGAAGGCACCTAGCGGATGAGCCCCTCTGCTAGCGTACTTTTCATACGTCTCTTCGCCTACCGCCGTGGCTTGCATCGCGACCTGATGCGAGC
>JARKHS020004860.1:0-70196 GCA_030143305.2 Amblyomma americanum | reverse complement strand
TCCCCTTCTGCTTTTCTATCCCCTCCCCCCTACCCTGGAAGGCAGCCGACAAACCTTCTGTTCTAAATACTGAAAATGGCGGCAGGGCTCTTTTGTCTTCTTCAAAACTGAAAAAGAGGCGGGTGGCATTCATTGCGCCCATACATTGCACAGTAGAGGGTTGCACTGAAGTTTTCTAATGGTATGCAACTGGCTGTGATTTTCGGCCAAGGAGCAGGTCAACTGTGCCAACATTAATTCCCACCCTCGGGCATGGCCTGCCTGTCACAAGGTTGGAAAGTTGAGCAGCATGTGGAAGTTGTGTGACATTTCTGAGCCGAAACAGTTTCTCAACCTCTGTGAATGCAGATTGCAGAGGTTGACTATTGTTTTGGCAGAAAAGTGATAGCCACAGAACGGTCATATGCAGCTCAATTATCAAGCTTCGCTACCTCAAACATCGATATCATGCTTTTTGGTATTGCATGTGCTTTTTGCAAATGTCTTGGTGCAATAACAGTACGGCATCTACTTCACATGTGGCGTGGTATTTGCCGCAGACAGCCATATATGAATCGCAGCACTGTGGCTCAATACATAGACTGAACTGAGGGTGACCGCTGCAAACATCTGTGATGACACAGAAGACACTGGAATGCCAAAACAGACATGCACTAAACATCAAGGAAAGCTTTTATTCATTCTTCTTTTTTTTTTTTTGAGTGCTGGCAGTGCACCTGTTTGCTGTACAGTTGAGCCGACTTATAATGAACCTCACGGTCAAGGGAATTGTGTCCGTTGTATCCGAAGTTCATAGTAAGTGGACTTGTCCTACTCAGGCAAAAGTGGCATTGAATTAAAAAGTCCGTTGTGCACGTTTTTTTTCTTCAAACCAGACACTATCAAGATGTTCTAAGCTCTCCATCGCAGGCATGCGCTCCTGGCTGAGACCCTTGCTGCAGACCAGCAGCTTTCGGGGCGCGATAAAACCGATAGCGATTGAGGCTTTCAGGCACCTGGTGATAGGTCGGCATACTTGCCTTAGATCCTTAACATAGTTGTAAGAATGCAGCGACGGAAGCTATCGCTGCGCATGTCCGTGCAGGACATACAGTTTGTACCCCGTCATGTAAACCACTCCAGCAGAACATTCGGCTTCAAATCATTTTGCAGCGGCTGGTCGCTTTTTGAAGCACCCTTTGCATGGAATTAGAGGCGTATAACCCTAGAAGCCAAATGATAATAGCGCTTTAACTGAAAACCATCGGTTACTGTCTGGTTTCGGTTTCAATTGCTTGGTGCGCATTGCTAGGCCGCTCTACACAAGGGTGACGGATACTGGACTTGTTTGTCTGAGCACTGCCTGCACGCGGCCACTGCGCAGAAGGCGGAAATACAATAGGGCAGGCGACGCACGCTGCCTTGATGGCACATCTCGTGACTAGTATTCGAACTTTTCAAATTGCTATCATTTATTGATCACTGGCCGTGTAGAGTAGTTTCGCTTTCAAAGCAGCCCCTTTATCCCACTCACCATGCTTCTGCTTTGCTCAGCCGGCAAACACACCCGCACCGATTGAACTTCTAGCCTCTCAAGGCGCTTGTCCGGCGGTTTAGTGCAATTTCAATGCCGCCTTTTTTATTATTTTTGGGGGGTCGACACTATTTTTGAAAGGATCGCGGGGGCTTAGACACGCTGTTCGGTCACTGAGCCATGGGGTAAGCGCGCGTTTTTTGTCTTCGGAGGCGAGTTTAGGACGCCTACTCGTTCGTTATAAACCGAGTGATGCGGCCATAGTTGTTCGTTGTGTATGAGATTAGATGCCATAGCCCTAATACATTTTTGGACGGTAGCTCCGCCCTTGTTTGTAATCAGTGAGTGCTCATTATAACTGTGGCCGTTATAAATGGACTCGACTGTATATTGGCACTTGTCACACCTTACATTGCTTAACAATATAAGCTAACACGCCACACCATTGAACCCTTAAGTTCACCATTGAAAACAACAGTCATTAGTCTTGGAGGTTGCACAATAAGTTGCTTGCGCCCCTCTCCCCCCTCTGGCAGCATCATTTGCGTTGACATAGCACCATGGCACGCTGATTGGTCAGCATGCTGTGATGTTGGTCAGCATTAGTGGTTGAAACACAGTGACATTGCGAGCACTATACCAGAGAAGACAAATAATAATTAAACAGTATAATTGGCACCACTGCCAGCAGCTATAGCCGAAACTTGTGTTACATCGTGGTAACCTTCACATTCTCCGAAGAGGTGGCTCAGCCTCCCAGGTGCGGCGACATGTAGTTTGAGTTTAGGTGGCGGAACTGATTCACGATCGAAGTAACGAGCTGCTTTATGCATAGACTTCAATAAAGCATGAACGAGCAAAGTCTTACAGTTCAAAATGTACAAAAATTCGAATGAATGAAGTTAAAATTAATGAATTTTCACAGTACTTTTTTGTTTCTCTCTTCCACAGCAGTGCAGAAAAAAAGGTTGAAATGAAGTATCCCCACACATTTGTTACAACTTCACTGTAAATTTGTTGTAATGAGAAAGAAATGCAACTAGGCACAGTTACTAAAAGTGCTCTTAGCAAGTGAATGTACTCAGTACTTCTTAACATGCATGAATAGCAGTTCCTAAAATTACAGCTCTTTTTTTGTGCCTATGCTGCTCCTGTAAAAGTTCATGTATGAAAATCGGAGAGAGTCGCCATTCTTCACACCTGAATTTTTTTTTTTTCATTGTACCACATCATTTGATATTGCCTGCCGTGGCAGCCATACTTGGCATCCTATTATACTTTGATCACATGAATTTGAAGTCTACTACTCTATACACATCCATTTTATTACAAAACCCTTGTAGTGGGGACAAAACTGGACAGTGAAAGCATGATGCACTCACTGTTTTTTGTTACTACACACAGCTAGCTAACAAAGGTGAATTTATCATGAAGCAAGCGCCTCTGTGCTGTCTGCCATAAAAATGCCAAAAAGAGGCAGCCTGGGAAAAATCGAAAATTTGATCCTCATTTCACTTCTGAAGTAGAATTGTTCTAGCAAAAAGGCCATGGTTGTGTCTTCAAAACGTTATATTTTAGAGAATCTAGTAAACAAACTAAATAACCGATGCATTTGTGTGCAGCTTGTGCAGCTTCCTTGTAATCTCACGGTGGACCAGATCTTCGCTGATTATGTGAAACAAAAGACATCAGTGAAAGGCATTTCATCTAACAAGTGAGTAACATCGCACTATGTGCATTGTTACTTATTGTTCTTGTGGATCTTTTGTTTGGTATTGTTAAAAAAAAGGGCTTTCTCATGTGGTTTTGTTTCGGACTAAACTGCTGGATACAAAAGCATGTCTGTCAGTGTGTGTTACATTTTGCCTTTTTGCAGGGTGAGCGCTATTCTTGAGGTGACAAATGGGCTGAAGGAATACTTCAATGTCATGCTGGGAAGCCAATTGTTGTACAAGTTTGAGCGAACACAGTATACTGAAGTAAGTCCCCCCTTTGCCAGTCTGTGTGCATTTGGGAGTGCCTGTAAATGAGAATATAAGCTTGTTGTAGTTCAAACATTTTGCGAGATATATATGGTATTGGCAGCTTTAATGAAAGCAATGCTGTGCCAAATCTATTACATCGTGCATTCTAAATTAGCATATTTTTTTTTACAAACAGATTCTGAATGACAGACCAGATACACCAATGTCTCAAATATACGGTGCCAGTCACCTGCTGCGGCTCTTTGGTAAGTTGCAAACTTGAACATTATGTGCCCTTCATCTCTCAGTATTTTTAAATTTGAAAAGATGTTACAGCCATTGTGGTAGTTGGTACCTAATGTACGAAATGACAGTAACTCTCATAGCTTCAGCTGGCTTATACAAACAGCCAATTTAATCTAACTGATGCTTGGGTCTCGTCAACATCAAGTGTATTAGAAAGGCTCCCACTAATCCAAGTCACTCATAATTCATAGAAATTTTCAATCCCCTTTGAGTTTGAATTATTGAGAGTTGACTGTAACTGGAAATGAGAGCACCTCATTAGAGCATGTTCAGCTCAAATTGGAGGGAGGGGGGTGCTTTATTATTGCATTTATGGGATTTTACATAACGTAGAATAAAAGAACATCATCTTGGGCGAGTTGGTCACAATTTGTCTTATGTACTAGGCGCGAACACGCACAGACACAAGGAAGGATATGGGACAAAGTGCCACGGGACAAAGTGCAGCAGACATTTCTGCTTGTAGTGCTGTACACAATTTCGCTGACTCCTCTGCTCACGTTAGAGGTACCACACCATGCTTGCCCATGCTACTAGAGTGGGGACATGAATAAAGATAAAAGTGACTACTGTCTTTGGCCTGCAACCCAAGGATCATTTCAGTGGTAGCTGTCTGCTGCGCACCAAGCCACACGTTCTGTTTGTTTTCTTTACATTGGATTTGTGCATCACAGTTGCTTTACAGCAAAGCTGTGTTAAGCGGAGCACCTGCAATTCAAGCACCTTTTGCTAATATGAATCCCAGGCATGAAAAGGCCTAATTTAGCTTTCCAAGTGGGACTATCAAGTCAGCCTATCCCTTGCAGCCTAGTTGATCCAGCCTGCCCAGTTGCCTATATCACCTGACTTGCTTGTGTTTTCGTGAGCTTGATAACTGATTCTCTCAAGCTCATCCTGGCTCTATTAAGGTCATATAAATGCTTTAGCATGGAGGGCTAATAAGGCGTTCGGTGTGTTGCCCTGAGTGCCATACATCCCACCGGTCACATATAGTTGTTTTTCTTCTGCTTTGTAATCAGTTATTTTTAAGCAATAAAATAATTACACTGTTAATCTCCCATTGACCAATACTACAGATTAAAAATAGAAACATTTCCCTATGCTCCCTGGTTTCCATGGCTGTTGGCTTCCTTCATATGTATAACAAGCCCCTCAATTCCCTTCCCTTTTTTGCTCGGTAGCCTAACAAGGGCCTCGGTTCTGGCAGTCTTGATGCCGTAGGTAGAATAGGAGAGTTCTGGCACAGCTTCTGCCCTCATTGTTCAGTAACGTTCCACATCACACACAATAATACAAGACGTACTACGTCTGCCACTATGGACAAAGGTGGCACTGGTGAAAACTCACAAAGTTAGGTTACAAGCAGCATAAATACGCCCGAAAGCAGAAGATTGGACAGCCATCGCCATAGCTGAGTTGGTAGAGCACTGGACACGAAATTTGGAGGTCATGGGTTCAGATCCCACTGGCACCATTTGGTTGTTTGTCTTCTGCTTTGTCATCAGTTATCCTTAAGCGATAAAATAATTCCACTATTAATCTTCAGTTGACCAACACCGCAAATTAAAAAAAAAACCAATCTCCTATGCTCCTTGGTTTAGGTGGCTGTTGACTTCCTTCAGATCGGCCCCTCATTCCCCTTCATTTGTCTACGTAACACTTGTGAAACATGAGTGCACGATGTGCATAATTTGCCCAAGGTGCTCTCCGTGACTTCTGCAATACGGTGAAACTTAGGCATGAGGGTTAAGTGCACCAGTGACTACTGCAGGCGGCGAAACTGAGCCGTGAAGGTTACACGCACTACACCATGGCTTGTCAAGAATGCGCTTTGCAATCTTTATTGTGCGATGGCTGCTGCAGAGTTCCACTGCCCATGCTTTGTCCTTCGGGAACACTGAAAAACCAGGTCTTCATGAAACTCTTTCTGCATGACTCCCATGCTCCATTCTCTTTTTCACGTGCTGCTGCTCTTGGCTCACTTCTAGTTTCTTCAAGACCTTGCTGTTGCCAAATGCACTCTGGCTTAAAGGGGCTCTGAAAGGGGCTCTAATATAGTTGTGGTATGCCTGGGATGTTAAAGGATGCCACTTCAGAAATATCCTCCAGCAGGAATTTTTTTGATGCGTTTCGTCGAAGCTGAGTTATCTGTGCTCAAAATTTGAATTTTGAGGCAAGAAGCAGCAGAATTCACCTAGAGAAATAATTTACGGATCATGAATACCTTCTTCCGGAAACGCGAGAACAGGAATTGGGTGTGGAAGAGCGAGCACCAGTGGTGAGACTGATAATGAAATGGACTTCATACTACTTGCTTGCCATTGTATCATGCAGGATGTGGACGTCCTCTGAAAAGTGCGTTGTAGCAACCACAGAATGGTAAGGTCTTGAATTAGCTTAGACTTGAAGAGGGAACGGGAGAAACTAGTGAAGCGGAAGTCCATTAACAAGTTGGCGGTAAGAGGGAAAGTAGAGGAATTCAGGGTATCACTGCAGAACAGATATTCGGCTTTAACTGAGGAAGACGATCTTAATGGTCAAACAATGAATCATAATCTCACAGCTACCATTATGGAGTGAGCAGTAGAAGTTGTGATAGGATGGTTAGACAGGATACCGGCAAGCTATTTGAGGAAACGAAAAAGCTGATTAAGAAACGCCAAAGCATGAAAGCATTTCACCTTACAGACAGAATAGAACTGGCAGAGCTAACAAAGTTAATAAATAAGCGCAAGGTAGCCGACATAAGGTAGTTTAATATGGAGAGAATCGAGCATGCTCTGAAGAACGGAGGTAGCCTAAATGAAGTGAAGAGGAAACTAGGCATAGGTAATAACCAGATGTATGCATTAAGGAACAAGGAGGGACAAGGAGGGCAATGTCATTAGCAATATATGGATAAGATATCTGGATAAGATATATGGATAAGATAGTTAAAGTAGCCTAAGAGTTTTCACAAATCTGTACAGTAGCCAATGTAATCGGAACGTTAATAACAGAGGCAATAGTGCACTACAATGGGACATCCCGCCAGTAACAAAAGTTCTCCTTAAAGTCGGCAGTAAATTTCCAATAAAGAAGGGTGTCAGGTAGGGAGACACGATCTCGCCAGTACTATTCGCCGCTTGTTTACAGGAGGTGTTCCAAGGCCTGGATTGGGAACAGTTGGGATAAGAGTTAATGGGAATACTGAAGTAATTTCTTATTCGCTGATGTCGTTGCTTTGCTAAGTCACTCGGGAGATCAACTGCCGAGCATGATCAATGAGTTAGATGGGCAGAGTAGAATGGTGGTTCTGAATATTAGCATGCAGAAAACCGAAGTAATGTTCAACAGTATAGCAAGGGAAGAGCAGTTCACAATTGGTTGCCAAGTGCTGGAAGTGGTAAGGAAATAACTCTACTTAGGGCAGGTAGTGACTGCTGATCCAGATAATGAGCGGGAAAGAACAAAAAGAGTAAGAGTGGGGTTTAGCGAAATAGCAGCTTTTTTTCAGATCATGAATGGCAGTTTTCCAATATCCCTCAAAAGAAGAGTATACAATAGTTGTATCTTACCGGTACTCACCTATGTGGCAGAAACGTGGATGCTAACAAAACAGGTTCAGCTTAAATTGCGAGCTATGGAAAGAAAGATGATTGGTGTAACGTTAAAGACCAGAAGCGGGCAGAGTGGGTGAGGGAACAAAAGCGGGTTAATGACATCCTAGTTGAAATCCAGAAGAAGTGGGCTTGGGCAGGGCATGTAATGCAAAGGCAAGCTAACTGCTGGTCCTTAAGAGTAACGGAGTGGAGTCCAAGCGAAGTCATGCGTAGCAGGGGCCAGGTTAAAGTGAGGTTGGCGGTTGAGGTTAAAGGGACATTGAGAAGAAATTGAAGTTGCCTTTTATTGGTAGAATACCAGCTCCTGATCGCAAAAATGGCACTCTTACTGAAAACAAAGCGCTTGTAAGATAAAAGATAGCAAGGACCAAAATATAGATATCGCCGCCACAGGCCAATCTCGCAAGTACAAGCGTGATGACATCATAGGGCAAGAGACGCCACCTTTGAGGAATTTTCCTTCCTCCATGGATACCACGAATCTCTGAGGCAGACAAAGAAAGGTTGCGCGGTTCAATATTGAAGTAAGTTTTGTTTTGAAACCGGTAGTGCACTTTTATCACACAAGGAAGACAGACAAAAGACAACTTGAATGTTGGAAGCAAAGAAAACCGATGCTTGATGGCGCCACAGGCGGCCAGGAGAGTTTCGGTTTGTTATGGCGCTTCGCGTGCTTTGTGGTTTTGTTAAGCGCCGAACAGCAGAGGAACTTCAAGTGCCGCTTCAAGTGCTGGTTAACCTTTGAAGGAGCCTGTTAAGGCTGGTCAGATGATAGCCACGGTGGATGAAAAACTATGATGGCATGGTGGTCGGTGATCGTACAAGGCAGTTAGCAGTATAAAGAGCACTTGTGTCTTCGTACTGTCGCCCGGTGAAACGTTCCCGGCTATGCCAGTCAGCTTCAAACTACTTAACGGAAATCGTTTATTAGGGACGGGAGACAAGATACAAGGCAGTTAAAAAATAGAGATTTGGAATCCGCTGCATGCGGGTGTACTATTTGACTCAGGTGTTCATGACAACACAACGAAGTGATTGAGGAAGTTGGTGTGCTTTCTTCAGAAATGTGTTTCAGAGCCCCTTCAATGGAACTGATCTCAAAAACAAAGGGCTACTGAATATCATTAGCTTGAATCCACCTGTGCAAAGCAGCATCTCTCTTTCTTTCAGAACTGCTGTGTGCCTTCATCATATGTTGTGAGCAAAGCTTATGCAAGTTGCTGGCACAGACTAAAAGTGCTTGCATTGTTGGAAGTGAAACGGGGTCTTTGGTGAAAGGCATACACACAAGTAATCAAGTCGTTGGTGCAGCACTTGCAGTATTCATTTATTCTTTCTTGATTTGTGGAATGTGACAGTTCCACTTGTGGGAAACGAGTGCATGGGAGGGGGTTCCATTTTCTCCAAAGTACTTAGGCGCAGTGCAGACAGAGCGGGCAGGGCGAAAAAAAAAGAACGCATCTTTCATTTTTGTGCATAATGCCTTATGCACCTTCTGCTGACATGCCCACATTGGCTAGTTAGTAACTGCTGCAGAGCAATCTTCATTGGTATTTCATGTGTGTCCGTGGCTGTGCTACCATCTAAGAGAAAAATTCACTACTGCCTTTGACCAGTAGTTCATGGTTGCCATAAAGATTTTTCTTTTTTTTTCAGTCAAGATTGGGGCCATGCTATCTTACACACCGTTTGATGAAAAGTGCATTCAGCTGCTGCTGACTCAGACTCACGAATTTCTCAAGTGAGTGACTTGCTTTTCTCTTCAGCAGTGTGTTCCGTGTTCCTCGTGTCTCTCTTCGTTTGTGTCCCAAGTTCATGCTGGCCCAAATCAAGTCTGGAGTTATTTACAGTGCACAAGAAAAGGCAGATCGTCTGGTGTGTGCCATGGTGCCAACAGACTTAGTTAATTTAGTAGGTTTGTTTACTAGTACATTGTTTAAGTGCAGCTTCACTTTCGGAAATGAAAATTTGAGGTACAGCTGCAGGAGCTGTACTGTTGACATTTAGTGTATTGCTGAATATTTTTTTCTTGGTGCAATCAATGAAGACAATGACAGGCTTAGTGTTTGTCATACAGGACGTTAAAGGAATTGTGACATTGTCTTTCAACAAATCATGCTTTTACATTGAAGCTACTAGCCACGACTTTATTGTGCGTATTTAAAAAAGAAGTAGGGCTCTAAGTGTGCATTTGAGCTAGAAATTGTAATTTGAAGTTATCGGCTCTACGCCCCTCCCCCTGGCAGCGATGGCCATTTTGAAACAGCCTGAGTGATGTCATAGACTGGCAGCATCGTCTGCTACAAAACTTAGTGTGCGCGCCTACTCGAGTCCAGTCGTGGCACATTGTGAAGTCTCGGAGACCGGGCAGTAGCTGCACAGAAAAGGGATGGACACAGGTCCTTGTTGCCTTTGTCTCCCCTTTAACTTCCCCACTTCACCCCACCACACCCAAGCCTGAACAAAGAACTTTGCTCATTACCCTTTGCTCATTACCCACAGTTCAGTTGTTTAGTGACGAGCAAGCACGTGACTGCCAGTCTATGTCATCATGATCCGCAAGCGTACCAGTGTTGCCTGACTTCCACATGGTTTAGGGCAACTTTTAAAAATTCAGTTACAAATTACTCGCTGCACTAAATGAGCTCATATTTTTTGTCCAGTTGTTCCCATATGGTTAGCAAACAACATGCAGTAAAGAGCTTCAGTCCAAAAAATGGTGTCATGACCCCTTTAATGCTGGCATGCTTGCCAACCGTCACAGAATTCTGCTATTCTGTGCATAGTAAAGGCACCTATCTCATGCCATTTTTAAAATGCCAGTTAAAAGTGTGCAAATACCGTATTTACGCGCATAATTTGCGCACTTTTTATTCAGAAATTAGGGCTCGAAGAAGGGGTGCGAAAATTACGCGGGGATTTCAAAGCGCGACTTAAAAAACTCTATAAAGGTCATAACGCGCAATATAGGTATAGTGTATGTATAGTGTATGTTGTTATAATATATGTATGGTGTATGTTGCTGCGTATACGTTAGCACCTGGACCCGCACCCATGCTGGCCTCCCCCCGAAAAAAAGTTCACTCTAAATGAAAAGCCGCGCATCCCCCCCCGCCTTGTGGGATGGCAAGAAGATGCATGCATGAAAGTTCCGGATTCCGTAAGTTTGCTTTCATAACTTCGTCCGGGATAGCAAACGCGAATCAATAAATCAATTATCACACCACACAATTCTTTAACAGTACCCCGCGAGCGTCGACCAAACTGCTTGTTGGCGCCTTATCACGGCGCGGAGCTGCGAAGCCAGCAAGAATAGCCACGTGCGCACAAGTTTGCCCATACAACGATTGTCGTCTATGGGCAAACTTGTGCACACACGGTTATTCTCGACGGCTTCGCTGCTGCGCACCATGATAAGGCGCTGACAAGCAGTTTGAAACTTGTATAGTTGTGATATCCCATCGCAAGATACGACCGAACAACCAAACACAAGCAAAAAGTATGGTGGGGCAGCCTAAAAGAATGTAAACAATTAAGCCTCTGCCTGTGCCACTACGTATAACAGGCTTACCAAACACAAGCAGCCACCAAGAAAAGCGCAGCCGGCAGTCGAGTCACATGCATCAGCCAAACAAACAGCAGTGTTGGCTCTTCTATCAGCTGCCGATCCTCCCCGGAAGCGCTGCTGGCCGTTCCGAGTGGCGATGCCGCTGGTGCCGCCGCGATTGTGACAGTGTCCTCTGACACCACCATGAACGCCCAGTGCACAAAAGATTCAAAAAGCCTTCCGAACAAACGTGGAATAGCCGAATGCTACTGGGTAGAGCCATAGAGTAGAGCCCGCGTGCATGATGGTGGTCTAGCACAGCGCGGTGCGTAAAATATGCGAGTAAAAAAAAGTTTTTTTTTGTAAACCCGGGTGATAAGTTAAGGGTGTGCAAATTATGCGAGGGCACAAATTATGCACGTAAATACGGTAGTACTTTTTCATGACTGAATTGAATATTTGCATCATTATTTGCTACTTGTGTGAATATTTGTACACGAACAAATACTAATTCAAAACATCAAAGTGTAAGTGGCATCATTAAAACTCGTTGCGCTAAAGCTCCAGCTGTTGAAAGACTCAGCACTGATCTCTACTAAGGGGGCTCACAGCAGAAAAGCTCGACCGCCATGTCCATATGCACAGGAAAATTACCTTTTGCTACTGATGATTATAGCAAACAAACTAGCTCCACATATCAATTCATAAGAGGGATGAAGTTATAAGCCATAGCCTACGAGATGGGGCATGAAGGCAGGGCTTGCTAAATTGGCTGAACCTTGCTACATCGCCTAAACTTGAAGGCCATATGTGTGAGCATTATGAATGCCATTATATGAATGGACTGTGACGTGACACTGAAACCTCCTTCCCATGCAGACCACTGATGTCCACCTTGTGGAGATCAGTGGCACAGGTTGATCGTGGCAGCATGCTGTGAGGCGTCGGAGTGGGTCCTGTTTTTGAAAGAGTTGTGAAGAAAACAACGGTGTGCCATATACATACTTTGTGCCAATTATTCGAGAACTCCTGGAAAACATGACAATGTATTCAATTCGTTTGTAATAGTTTTGAGCATGCACTATTTGATTTGTTCAGTGAATCAAATAGTAAAATATTTAATTTGCTGTTTGAAAATTTCGAATGTTCGCATACCCCTCATGGCAATCTTTCAAGCCACGCCTATTTTTGCAGAGTTGGCTAAGAAAGCCTTTCTTTTTTCTTGTTTGTTTAAGTCCTCTAGAGGCTTGTTTAGAAAACAGCCAGCAGTCTTTATCAAAGACAGTGTATGGAATAATGTTGCTTTCTTCTATTACAAATTTTTTTACAGAAATCTGAAAATGGGTCATGTTTTGTTGCCATGTATAGACTCCGTGCGTTGTCAGTAAAAAAAAAACTTTATGCGCCGATTTTGTTGCGTTGTCTTGGTGCCGTCGCCCAGGACGGCGCCCAAGTGGTCAAGGTCCACTTTAAGCAAAACCTCTCCCGGCAGTAAAACTTCCTCTTCCACCGCAAAATGTCCAAGGGCATCATGAACATCTAGCTGCACTCCGTGCTGGAGACACCACTGTATAATATGTTCCTCACTTCTCCTTTCTTGCCAGTTGCTTGCCAAGGCTATCCCACTGTCGCTTTGCTACATTTGTGTCTTGGCTGCATTTCTAGTTTCTGCGCATTGCTTTTCTGCCATGAAAGTGTTGCGTCATGATGACTTCACTCTCACCATAGAAGCAGCTGTCATGTTATCTACAGGTATGCATGGTGTTGCTGTCAAACTCATTCACGTTTGTTTTTTTGACGCGACGTCTTTCACCTCCTGTTTTTAAACTCCCTTCTATCTGTACATGCCAGTGACATTGGCTTATTTGGTGCCACTCGAATGGCTTGTGCACTTTCCTCTTCTTTCTTCATTCTGCCACACTGCCACCTAGGTTTGTGTTCTGCACAAAGCGTGTTTTGCATCGTGCGTTTTCCTCTGCCATGCAAACAGTGTAGGGATGCATACAAGAACACAAATGCGGACTGAAAACTTGGGCTCTAAGCCAGCATTTGAATTTTTCTGCTTTTTTGTGTGTTATTTTATTTGGCGCTGTGGGATTTTAAATTTGCAGGGGGGAATATATATGTATATTCTCCGCTCGTCTGCACCTAACACCTCACCCCATGATGTCTAGTGCCGCAGCGTGCAAGCCGACCACAGCGGGCAGTGCTCTTGAGAACAAAGGACTACGACAATGTGCTGACACAAGCGGCATTTATTGCTAGAGAAATAATAAGCAGTGGCTATCAATAAAACGAGGGGATGATCTTCAGAAGTGTTGCACTGAGAATCAAGGATGTCCGATTCGCCAGTTTAATTATGGGCAAATGTTCACACGGGCGAGGGCTGGGTGACACCGATGCCAGATGGAGGACGCTCACGAGATTCGTTCCCACAAGGCTGCATTCTGCCGACAAAGTGTGATGCTGCGTGTGGGCATCCACGTGCTTCCAGTTACCCAAGCCTGGACCCCAGATCAGCTTTCTCCCGTGCTGGCATGGTGCTTGGACCGTACGTGGTGCTTCTATGCAGACACAGGCTAGCCAGCATTGCTAAGCAAAGAAGGACGGGGGTGTTGTGGGAGGGTTATGCGGAGAAGCTTAGCTGCAAAGGATGGACGCCTGGCAAGTCTTCACAGCGCTTACTGCGGCACCACTAATAACAAATTTGCAAAGCACTTACAGTTGGCAGCGGGAAGAACTTTTTTTAATACCCATATGAATTGAGAGAGCATGAAGCATAGTGGAGCGGGGGAACAGTTTTGGAAGAAATGTAAATGTCCGCTGAACAGCCAGTGGCTTAGGTAAGGAGTCGTTAGTACTGGAGTGACCGAAACAGAACACTGCAACACCATCTAATGTCCATTATGAAAAACACTTCAATATGGCGATGGAAGGGACTTATATTTTTTGCACCACACGATGCATAGAAGGATGCATAAACCATGATGAAATATAACTTTCAAATTAGATGTTCAGCACCTGCTGAATCTCGAATGGTCACAGCAGCCTTGTGGTGATAGCAGAGTGGTTAGAGGCACTGAGTGGTAGCTAAGAGGTGTCTGTTTGAATCGCACTGAAACATATACCTTTCCACCTCTTATTTTCTCAAGTTTTCTTGTGTTGTGGATGGATGGACAAATATTTGCGGACAAGGAGAAGTGAAAATGTAGCCATTAAATTCTTTCTTGAATTAAAGTTAACATACCCCTGTGCTTACCATGGCCACAGAGACTGTTGGCTGCTTTCTAATTATATAAGAAGCCCTTCAACTGCCCTATTAATGTCTGCTCAACCGCTTGTGTAAAAGCGCTGGTTTTTATTTGTGCTGGTTATGATCAGCCATATTGCTTGAAGCTTCAATCTGAGTGTTATTGGAGACTGCATTGAATTTGTAGCCTTTCTGCTTTTCACTTTCAAGGTAAACAGAAAAGGGAAGACTGACTACATTCTTTTTCTTTTAGGTACATGGCTAAGAACACTCAGCTGTTCAATCTCAATGACTATGCCGTGGCATCTCCAGACTACCAGCGAAAAGCCATTTGAAGTGCAAGCTTCTGCTGCCATACATCTTTAATTTCTTACTCCATCACTGTCCTCCTTTCTGCATTCCTTCGCAACTGCACCAAAGGAATCAAATACTTTTATATGACAGTTTTATTTTTTTTTGTCCCATAAGTTAAATATTTGGGGCAGTTTATTAATTTCCCCAGAACAATAATGCTGCTTGCATAAGTTATGCAAGCCAGAGTTCTGAGACTGTAATGCCTCGTTGTTCAGTTTTATTAAAGCATTCTTTAAGGCAAATCGAATGGTTGTCTTTACATGGAGTTGTACGTGTTCATTGTAAACAAGTTGTGATAATAAACATTGCGTGTTTTCACCCTTTTTATGTGGGTGTTTTCTCAGTTACATGTATTACATGACACACCACCCTGAAAGGCAAATTCGAAAATGAGCAATAACCCTTTATTAATGCATATTGCATGCGCCCATTGGGCAGGATATGTACACGAGTGAACTGCAAGCAGCCCTCTCTCGGGAAAAGGAGTGAACAGTGTCTGATAGCTTAATGCAGTAGCTCGGGGTGCGGCATGTATCGGATGCATGCTCATGTTCCCTCGGTATGCATGCGTAATACGGGTTGGCTGGTGTTAAGACGGGCGAAATAGCATTGGCATGGACAAAAGTATTAGATACAGCAGTGCTCAGAGCAATGTCCAAGGGTGGGACCTGAGGCCCCCTCCCCCCAAAATCAAATTCAGTCCCACCCTCCCCTATTGAACTCTGGCTTTTCTTTAAGTGTACCCCCCCCCCCCCCCCCCTACTGTACAAAACAGTCTCTTGGGCCCCTCCTGAAAAAAATTTCTGGCTCACAGCAATAATTTTAATTCACATTAGAGTAACACAAGCAGACACTGATATGTTGTGCCAAAACAGTGCTCAAAATGATATGCCTGGGATATCCTGTGTGGCATGTCCCAGTTTAGGACATTCACAGCATGTCCCTAACAAGTACAGTACATTGCAGTACAGTACATTGGGAGCTTTTGGGGTATCCCTGGGAGATATTAATTGCTAGATTAATCTGTAGTGTATAGGGTCGCTCTGCGTCCAGTCGGCCGGGAAGGCGAACTTCCATGCCAGCTACACGCAGGCATTATTCAAGTACGCAACACGTTTCCCCAAACCGTGGCGCAGAGTCGTAGCCACGGCAGGTCCAGACGAAATTGGCAACGGCAGGGCACGCTAGGAAATAGTTTATTATCGTAACGCAAGGCAAAGCACAATGCGGAAGAATGTTCTGTCCGTAAAATAGATGTTCAGTAGCTCACCAAGTCGACGTCGACCGGCACTGGGTTCGCGGGCCGGCGAGCAGCGAAAGGGTTCCTCGGGGCACTCCGGTCAGGTCCGGCAGCGAGAGAGCGTTTCCCACCGCGAGTTCCTCCTTTTATCCCCTCTGGCATTGCCTCCCTAGCAACAAATCGTTGCCGTCATGCTCAAGCACGCAACCCTCTCCGCAGTAGGCAGCGCGATGCCATGACGTCACGTCAGTGCTGGGGTGGAAATGAGCAGAGTCGCAGGGGTGCCTTCTCTACGCATTCCTGGTGGCCAGCGCGCACGTGGAAGTCGCGATCGCCGCTGGCGCAGGGGACGAGGGGGGGATACCAGTGTATCCCACAAGTGCAGTGTTCTAAAGAGGAAGTCTGTCTGTTGTTGGTTGTCTAGTTTTCGAACCCTTCAGATGCCAGTTACCCTTTCTACCGAAAAGAAAAAGAATCCTCACAGATAGTTTATGCACGTTTAGAGGGAGCTTAGTAGCCGCCGCGGTGGCTGAGTGGTTACGGTGCTCAGCTGCTGGCCCGAAAGACGCGGGTTCGATCCCAGCCGCGGCGGCCGAATTTCGATGGAGGCGAAATTCTAGAGGCCCATGTATTGTGTGATGTCAGTGCACGTTAAAGAACCCCAGGTGGTCGAAATTTCCGGAGACCTTCACTACGGCGTCCCTCATAGCCTGAGTCGCTTTGGGACGTTAAACCCCCATAAACCAAACCAGAAAGCTTAGTAACTTGTCTCGTGATAAATGTCTACTGTTTATTTTCTACATGTGTATATGACTGTGTCAAAAGTGTCGTGATGGCTAGAGAACTGTGACATGTTTATGACAAATGAAGAATGGAGACGCAGTTTACTATAACTTTGGCCAGGCAGGTAATTTTCTATAATACTGTGGATTGATCTCAGGGCAAATCTGATCATATTGGTCTAGGATTTCAAGTTCATAGTCAATAGCCTGCATGGCTGTATCGTCTAATACCACCAGGATTGTCGTAGCCACCTCGGTAGCTCGGTGGTTATGGCACTGGGCTGCTGACCGGAATGACGCGAGTTCTTCGATCCCGGCCGCAGCGATTGAATTTCGATGGAGGCGAAATTCTGGAGGCCGGTGGGATGCCGGTGGGATGCCGTTGGGATGCCGGTGCACGTTAAAGAACCATAGATGGTCGAAATTTCCGGAGCCCTTCACTACGGCGTCCCTCATAGCGTGAGTCACTGGCATTAAACCCTCATGAACCAAACCACAAGGATGTTGCATGCATCTGCTGTTCTATTCTATTCTATCTGTTCTCGTTGAAGTGTACACTAGCAGAGGTTTCGATGTGTGCAGTATTATGGCCTTTTCTGATCTGACAGCAGTGGACACTGCTGCCTCACGGCTATGGGATACAAAGTGCATGGGTAATGTGCATTTATCTCTAAATATGTTCTCTATTTTAACCCATATAATGCTTAGCATCCTATATGTAGAACGCTTGCTTCAAACGTAATAGCTTCTTTCTGCTCAACGGCGCAAAGCATTGGCGTTGCGAGGTGTAGAGTCCGTTTCCTGGGCTATGCGAGTGGGGCAACAGGCCTCAAAAGCAAACCCGTTGAGCCGTATACTTTTGACAGGAAGGTGTACAACACTGCATATTTATAAACTGGTGTGCCTTGCACTTATGCTTCAAATACAAGCGCATTCGGTATATTTCGTGATGTACAAGAAGTTAACCTAATTTCAGCGACGCCATTTTATAATTAGATAATGCGGGAAAGCCAACTCAACAAGCTTTCAAATGCGTTTTTGGCGTTCGATATTTTGAACCAAATTGCTGATTCAGAAAATTTAAAAACTGGTCATCCTTCCATGTTGATGGCCATAAATTTTTCAGTATAACCTTGCCCCCTAAAATGAAAAAATTAAAGCATTTATTAGTTATTAAATATAATATTCCAATTATCATCCATGACGTGCGTAATGTCCACCTTGCTTTACATCCAGTTCAGCAGAACGCACAGAAATATCTCACAGTTTTTAGAATAAAAATTGTGAAGGTTTATGACCCTTTGTATTGTATTCGTTATTGTTGATAATAATTTGTCTTTATTGCGCCGCGGACAAAGGTTTTCGTGTATTACTTTGAACGCGGAGTGAATACTATTAAGTTGCAGCGTGCCAAAGAGCTGCCAAGCAGATATGATGCTGTTCTCAAGCTTTTTTTTTTGCGTGCATTGTAAACTAGTAATACTGAAATTTAAAATAAAAACATTACTGAACGAATGCTGCCTATGTAGTAAAATTATTTTTCCTTTTTTATTCAGAAAAGAGTTTTCTGATTCTCAGCTTTAAGCATGGGCTCCATATGCGCGAAAGAGCGAGCGACGCGACAAGGCGGCACGGCGACGCTCGCTCCGTCGCTTGTGGGCAACCTCCATGCAAGCGAAGGCGGCAGACGACGCGAACCCACGACGTGCTCAGCGGACTCCGTGCTTTGCGCACTCAAGCTTAGAAACACGCCCGTAACCTGTTCTTTCTCTTAAAATTTTGTGAGTGTGCCTCAAAGTCAGGACCGAAGGAATATTTCCTCTACGGCAGCGGTGTAGCGGCAGTGGAGATAACCAACGGCGTGCTTGCGGAGACGAAGTCACATCACGGGTTCACGGGGGAGGTGTGCTTTCGTTCGGTGCCTGTGCACTCCGGCTTAGTAAAAACACTCCCATAAACTGTCACCGCAGTTTGATTGTAAGTGAGCAAACTATAATATACCAGTGAGAATGCGCGCCGCGAGTGTTTCTGCACGTATATACAGTTGGAGCGCAGCGGCACGGTGGATCGGGCGCCTGTACCCGCGGCTCGACACGCATCTCTCCCTGCAGTACGCCCGCTCGCGTAGTCCGCTAATAATGCTATTAGCCCTCCGCAACCAACAAGTAGATTGTTTTAATTACTTAAATCATGCGGGTCTGCCTCTCAGCTACAAAAATATTTTCTCGACGGTGGCGATGACCCAAGACGACGCGCTGGTAGGGTTTCGTGAGATGTACCCGTGAGAAACCATGGACAAACGGAAACGGCTTTGTGGGGCTCTGATTGGCCAGTCGTGTGGGGGACTTCCGGGCGACGAGCGAAATTTACTGTTGGCGCAGATCCGAGCGACGAGGCAAGCGACACGGCGATATGCCGGTAACTATTGCCATTTTACAGTGAAAGCTGTAATAGCTCAGAGCCAAATATAGGGGGTACGACACTGGAGTCGATGTCGCAGCTGCGCGTAACGCGCGTTTCACGTGGAAAAAAAAAGGAAGCCTGGTGTGGCGGCAGCCGAGAGTCTCAGTATATTGTATTATTCGAATTCTAAAGCCTCCGTTGGTTTTAAGAAAAGTAAAGGTACCTAACTGCCTCACAGTGCGATTGAGGTGTACACTGACCCAGTAAGCCAGTTGTGTCTTATTTTCCTCAAAACCAACGGATGGTTTAGACTGCGAATAAAATGATACTGGAACTAGACTAATTTTCTTCATGCAAGTGGGCCCTGGAGTTCGTGAAGTGTGCCAGGAGCGCGGTCGAACGGAAGACCGCAATCGGAAGAAGGCGTAGTATACACGTGAGCATAGAGACGCCGAAACGGGCCTGTGAAACTTAATCAGCTCTCGCTGATTGATGCGCTAAGCCGGAAAGCTTAGGCCTACTAATTGTTTGCCTCCGGATTACTGCACATCATTTACGACTAATGAAAGCAGGGATTAGAATGAACCAGATTACACCCACTTGCCTAGAAGTGTGCCCTTCGGGCGGAAATCGCCGAGAACGACAACAACCGTGTTGTTGCTAGCTACAATGCTAGCTTCCGTTTCGCTGAGCTGTTCATAACTCATACCATAGATTTCAGGCGGAAGGTGGGGAGCGCCTCCAACAGCATGGCAATAAAAAGCATCCAGAGTGCATTGTGTTGGGTGAATCACGTGAGGTGCGAGGCGAAAATTACTAGGAGAAACAGCGTCGAATGAGCCAGCGGCGATGATCAGTAAGGCGTACGTATACAGGGCGCTCCCCTTACGATAAGGTGGTCGAAGAAATAAACAGCACTTTTCAGGAGCTAAGCAAACTTAAAAACTACGCTAATTAGACAGTTTTAGTTTCACGTACGTAGAGGGTTCACGTACGCAAACGTGAGAAGTCTACGTAGCCTGCACGTAGGTCGTTTGAAACCCTTATAGTTACACGTACGCGAAGCACGCTGCGCGTTACGCCTAGCGCCATATACTAAGAAACACAGACACTGGTTGCAGCCTAAATCATCCAAGACAAGTCTGTAAGCCAAGCCATACATAGCGAGACCGTTGCTATGATGACGACCAACGCTACTTCTTCAGGCTTAACAGCTGAAAAATCGCCCTTCTGTCTGAAAAACAAAAGCTGTTTGTCGCTTGAAACCTTATGCGAGGGTAAGAATGGGCAAATCGAAGGCGAATGCAACAGTTTACAACACGATATCACGTCGAAGGATTAGAGACGAAGCTGTTATCGCTGTGAAGCGGCGGGTAGGGCGCCGCCATGTTTGTCAACGCTACGTACGCGAGTGACGCAAAGACCGCAACGTAAAAATCCGAATCTCACGTACGTACGTGAGGCTCGCGCATACCCTTTGCGTTCTGCGCATGCGCACTGGTCACCCGTAAGAGCTCTACGTACGTGAAGCCTCTACGTACGTGAAACTAAAACTCTCTATTAGTTAGCCAACCAACGAAGTCTTACTAATTAATATATTTTGATAAGCGCAGCCTACTGACTGAAGCCAACGGCGGGTTCGTAGCCGCGAAGGAGACGATGTGATGTCAGTGTTTAAAACGAAGAAAAAGACTCTCAGTAGAGGAAATCTTGTTTGTTTTTTTTTTGCACAATACCAAAACACACCTACGGTGCAAACATAGCGTCTGCTGGTGACGTGTTGGAATGCTTCCGGCGCTCATTTCTAACCGTCTAAATAATGTGCATGGGGCGGCGCGGCATGCACATTATTTTCTTTCGTCGCTTGAAGAGAAAGGATAGCCTTCGATTTTGTGCGGAAGAAAGGACGACACTTCCTCGCGCTGCAGCCGTTTTTTTTTCTTCGTTTCTATCCGCGAATTCGACTAATAACTCTCCCCTGCTATTTCTAGAGCCTATCCCATAGTCACCTACCGCGTCATATATATATTTACGAATCATGAATACCTTCTTCCGCAAACGAAAAAAACAGGAAGTGGACCTGGAAGAGCCCCAATGGTGATACTAAAAATGAAATCGACTTCATACTATGCGCTAAACCTGGCATCATTCAGGATGTGGCCGTCCTCGGAAAGGTGCGTTGTAGCGACCACAGAATGGTAAGGTCTAGAATTAGCTTAGACTTGAAGAGGGAACGGAAGAAGCTAGTGAAGAGGAAGACCATTAACGAGTTAGCCGTAAGAGGGAAAGCACAGGAGTTTAGGATAGCGCTGCAAAACAGATATTCGGCTTTAACTGAGGAAGGCGATCTTGATGTTCATTCAATACACGATAATCTGACATCAATAATTACGGAGTGCGCAGTAGACGTAGGCGATAGGACAGTTCGAAAGGATACCGTGAAGCTATCTCAGGTGACGAAAGATCTGATTAAGAAGCGCCAAAGCATGAGGGCGTCTAACCCTACCGATAGAATAGAACTAACGGAGCTATCAAAGTTAATAAGTAAGCGCAAGATAGACGACATAGGAAGTTTAATATGGAGAAAATCGAGCATGCTCTAAAGAACGGAGGTAGCGTAAAGGCAGTGAAGAGGAAACTAGGCATAGGTAAAAACCAGATGTATGCATTAAGAGACAAGCAGGGCAATGTCATTAGCAATATGAACAAGATAGTTAACGTAGCCGAAGAGTTCTACACAGACCTGTACAGTAGCCAATGTAATCAGAGCGTTAATGTGAAAGACAGCAGTGCACAGCAATGCGTCATCCCGCCAGTAACGAAAGATGAAGTAAAGAAAGCCTTAGAAGCAATGAAAAAGGGAAAAGCAGCTGGGGAGGATCAGGTAACAGCAGATCTGTTGAAGGATGGAGGGGACATCGTGCTAGAAAAACTAGCCAGCCTGTATACGCAATGCCTTATATGACCTCGACTGTACCAGAAGCTTGGAAGAATGCAAACATTATTTTAATTCATAAGAAGGGAGACGCCAAGGACTTGAAAAATTACAGGCCGATAAGCTTGCTATCCGTTGCCTACAAAGTATTTACTAAGGTAATCGCTAATAGAGTCAGGGCAACGTTAGACTTTAATCAACCAAATGATCAGGCAGGCTTTCGTAAAGGATATTCCACAATAGATCATATTCACACTATCAATCAGGTGATAGAGAAATGCGCAGAATATAACCACCCTCTATATATAGCTTTCATTGATTACGAGAAAGCATTCGACTCAGTAGAAACCTCAGCAGTCATACAGGCATTGCGTAATCAGGGGGTAGAAGAGCCTTATGTCAAAATACTGGAAGATATATATAGCAACTGCACAGCTACTATAGTCCTCCATAAAGTCAGCAATAAAATTCCAACAAGGAAGGGCGTCAGGCAAGGAGACACGATCTCGCCAATGCTGTTCACCGCATGTTTACAGGAGGTATTTCGAGGCCTGAATTGGGAACAGTTGGGAATAAGAATAAATGGAGAATACCTAAATAATCTGCGATTTGCTGATGACATTGCCTTGCTGAGTCACTCAGGAGGTGAACTGCAAATCATGATCAATGAGTTAGACAGGCAGAGCAGATCGATGGGTCTAAAAATTAACATGTAGAAAACGAAGGTAATGTTCAACAGCCTAGCAAGGGAACAACAGTTCACAATTGGCAGCGAGAGCCTAGAAGTTGTGACGGAATACGTCTACTTAGGGCAGGTAGTGACAGCTGATCCGGATCATGAGAGGGAGATAACTAGAAGGATAAGAATGGGGTGGAGCGCATATGGCAAATTCTCGCAGATCATGAGTGGCAGTTTACCAATTTCCCTCAAGAGGAAAGTGTACAACAGCTTAATCTTACCGGTACTCACCTACGGGGCAGAAACGTGGAGGCTAACGAAAAGAGTTCAGCTTAAGTTAAGGACAACGCACCGAGCCATGGAAAGAAAAATGATAGGTGTAACGTTAAAAGACCGGAAGCGGGCAGAGTGGGTGATGGAACAAACACGGGTTAATGACATCCTAGTCGAAATCAAAAGAAAGAAATGGGCTTGGGCAGGGCATGTAATGCGAAGGCAAGATAACCGCTGGTCCTTAAGGGTAACGGAGTGGATTCCAAGAGAGGGCAAACATAGCAGAGGTCGGCAGAAGGTTAGGTGGGCGGATGAGATTAGGAAGTTTGCGGGGGATATGGTGGCCGCAGCTGGCAAAGGACAGGGTTAATTGGAGAGACATGGGAGAGGCCTTTGCCCTGCAGTGAGTGTAGTAAGGCTGATGATATATATATATATATATATATATATATATATATATATATATATATATATATATATAGTATATATATATATATATATAGAATCAGCCTTTTTATTAGTATAGTCTGGTGGTTAAGGTCAATGGCGAGTCCATAACTATACGGACAAGAGGGCGTCATATATATATATATATATATATATATATATATATATATATATATATATATATATATATATATATATATATATATATATATATATAGACTCGCCATTGACCTTAACCACCAGACTATACTAATAAAAAGGCTGATTCTTAATTTTTAGTTAATTACCTGGGCAATTAGCATGATTTACAAAATTACCGATGTACACCGCTGCTGACAGTTTGTGTCTGAACATATTTTTTTTTCGTCACTCTATATTGCTAGGAGTTTTTGAAAGTGTTCGCTAAACACCCGGTCGCGGCGATTTTCCGGGCGGTACAGAGTTGCGTGCCGAAGCCCCGAAGCCAACCACCTCCACGTGGGGTGTGCTTGCAGGCGAGCCATGCAAGGGACGATGGGGGGCCTGAGATCTAGGGCGGAGAAGTGAGAGACCAACCGGTTTCTGGTGTTGACTGCGGCATTGATTGCAACGGAGAGCGGGCGCGCATCGAGGCACCCTACTTGCAACTACATCACCCCCTTTACCTGAAGCCCCCTCTGCCCCCTCTCTTCACCGTCCCTGGCCTTCCTGAGCGAGAGTGCCTGCTTGTGAGAGGGCGGGAGCGAAGATTGGCGTGGCCTTCGCTTTTGGACAGGGGGGGGGGGGGGGGGATGGCGCTGGGTGGACACGCGCCGAACTAGGAGGCACGTGTCGGGAAACTGCAAAAAAAAAAAAGCGCGGTGGGACAGTGGCCATCGGACAGTGCGCAGAATTGAGGAGCTCGTGCGGATTAAAGCGCCAATTCGGCTCCGCTGGAGGGGCTGCTGTTGACAAGTGACAACCTCTGAGAGAAATGTATTTTAGCAAATAAATTATATGTTCAATTTGTGCTGTAAGCTTCCTCAAATCGGCTAGTTGGTTTCCCATGCTCCACTTCACCATGCTCCACTTCATGCGTGCGCGCACACACACGCACACGCGCACACGCACGCACGCACGCACGCACGCACACACACACACACACACACGCACGCACGCACGCACGCACGCGCGCGCGCGGACGGACGCACGGACGGACAGTAAAAGACACGACCATTGCGCTGACCGCAACAAGCGTCCACACGCCACACGCTTCGAAATGCGCCTGTCAATTTCAGACGTAGGAGCAAGCTTCGACACTTGCCGCACCATCGCCAGTTGTTCAGCTGCAGGCTCCTTAGGCTCCGCAGTGAACTTTGGCCCGCAGCTGCGAACTTGTTGAACCTCTGTCGTGATGTCTTTCTGTCCAGCCCTTGTTTGTATTGTGTGCGTTGTGGTGAAGTGAGGCGTCCAAAGTCTCCGGTCTCATCTTGTGGGGTCGCGGTGAGCCCATTTGTTCCTGCTATATGTCCCCACGATCGAGTCAGTAAGATAGCGGAGGTTACTACATTAATGTGTGTTGCTAGCAGTAATGCCTCCATGTCGTACATTTTCCTCGCGCTAACTAATGACGCTATGCGCGGACACTGCAACAATTCCTTTGAATTTTCAAGACACCAAGCAGAAAGTGGCGGGAAGGGAAATATCTTTCTGAATTTATTATACAAACTAGCCTTCCAAGGAGGTGATTTTTTTGTTTATGTGTATGTGCCTGAAGGCTTGAAGGGATGATGTCTGAGAGGTCTCAAAAATACCACAAAACAATGCGTCTGCGTGGACATGAACAGCGTGGGGAGACATATCCAATACCCCATACACAATACACTGGAACGGGAGGTGGAATGCACGACTCCCCTGTGCCCCGTTTTCCAAGGCTAGTATAATGCTTACGCCTTGACAGAAACAACGAACTTTTTTTTTTCTGGCCCCATAAAAAAATTTTCCGCTGTCTCGCGGTTGCCTCGTTCGGTCTAAAGCGTTGCGCTACACTGCCCAGCTGTGATCCAGTGCGATGGTTCAGAACTTCCGCACCTTTAAATGCAGCCTTGCAGTGCGCGAAACTTGCTCTGCAACGGCTCTGCCCTTTCACGCAGCGCTGCACCCTTGGCCGCTTGTAATGGAAGCGAACAGCTGGTAAAGCTTCCGTGTGCCTGGTTGCGTAACCTTTGAATTGAAGCCCGCTATATGTCGGCCTCTGCTTACTTATTTACAGAACATTTTAAAGTTACACCGAAATAACGAATACACGGAAGAAATTTTGCCGCCCGCTTAACTACCAGCAGTATTTCGACCAGGAATAAAAATTATTCTACAAACTTTCAGCTCATCGTCAGCACTGTCGAGGGCCAAGAGACAAGCGTACAAAGTGCAGCGACAATACGGAGGTAACTTGGCTCGTTTACGTTGACACGAAGGGCGAGATGGCACACGCGCTGGTGATTTCAGCCGTGAGAAGCCTTGTTCTACAGCAGCCGTCGATACGTCGCGTCATCGTTTTCACACGACGCGTAATGCAATAGCTTTTCTGGTCACGCCTACGCTGTTCAGTGACGTCGCCGCCGAGTCTTGTTATTCTACCGCAACAGATAGTCGTCATCGTGAGCAGTGGCTGCACTGGATTTGGATTCTGGGTTTGCATTTGGATGTGTAGCTTTCCTTTTGTATCGGTTTCAGCGATTGGGTGTTGCTGGCGATGCACCGCAGAAAATCAGTGCGTTTCACGTCCCAAAGCTGCCCTTGCGCAATGAGATAAACAATGGAGGGCTCTAGGTTGAGTTCGACCACCACGGGTTCTTTACCGTGCACTGACAACGCACAGCACACGAGCGTGTTCGCATTTCGCTTGCGTCCGTGTGTGGCCGACGTTTCAGGCATTCGATCACACGACCTTGGGTGGCAGTGAAAAACCCTGTGGCGGTAGTGTGGTGCACTCTGGCTGGGGCAGAGAGAGAGAGTGAGGCAGAGAAGAAAGAGTGTGCTGCCCGTGCACTCTCCTCCTCCCAACGAGCTCGGCTACTACAGCTCGGCCAGCGCCGCCTCTATTCGTTCTTGGCACACCGCGTTCCAGTCGGCGACGAAACCCCAGCTACTCCAACCGTACAAGGGATGTGCAGCGTTCCGGCGCGGGCTTCAAAAGGCACGACTGCACCGCCGCTGCTACCGTACATTCGTTCCTGGAAAATGATGGCCTGAAACCAGTCCGCGTCGTTCGAAGTTTTTTCAGTGGTTGTGCCGCCATCTGTGGAGCTTGCAGAGAGTCGGCGCGCGGACGTTGCAGCCTACAAACTGTCTGACCGACTCAGTGGCAATCCCCTTCGTTCAGCGCGAGGTTGCGCTGAGTAGGCGATGAACCCGAACTGGGGTAAGCGATTTCGAAGCATTGGCATGTGCACTATTTATTATTGCGAGACATAACAGTACAGCGATACAGTATGAGAGCCTGCTCGCATTGGACCTCGAACATACCAGGGTATGGGCAGCGCTATGTTTTCACTGCCTAGAGTGTTAACGCACCTCAAATGAGCACGTGCGAAGGACGCGGCTCCGGCCTTGAATGATAAGTTATCCCACGCTGCCTCTCTCTTTGTCTATCTTTCTCTCTCTATTAAAGCACTCTAGGTGCTGAAAAGTTCTAAAGTACGGGAGTTTTTCTCCTCATCATTGGAGCTGCTGTTAAACTTAGTGAATTCTCTTTGCATTTGGGATCAATTGCGAACAAAAACACATCGGCGCGCCTCCTCGCTAAAAACAGGAAATGCGTTCCTACTGAGAAGGAGGCCGCTACATTCAGCAGAACAGCGCAGCCCGCGCTAACGCCTCAGGTCGGGTGCTATGCTGTCGCTATCGGAAAGCATTCAGACTTGCGATCGTCATTCGTAACCAACACTCATGTCGACTACCAAGTTCACGTTAATAATATAAACAGTTGCTTGTTCAATTCTAAATTACCTACAGGAAAGTGCACTGCAAATTTCTAAGAAAACCGCGTGCGGCACGGTCTGATTACCACACGCGAAGCAGCACCGGCCACGATTTGGCAATTTCGCCTGGAGGCTGAGCAACTGCGCTGGCCGCGCGAGGAGGAAAGTTTGGGGAAGAGTTTGGGAGTAACTTCAGATTCAAGCTTGTACTCGGGCTTCGGCCGAGAGGAAGAAAGGACAAACAAGGTGCAAAACACGTGTGTATCAGTTAGAAAAAAACTTGCTAGTTCCAGTCCTGACCCTTTTACTTCGTCCTGTTGCGCGTTTACTTCGGATTCCATCGAATGTTTAAGGTAAGGTGTGGGGCTGAAAATGACTGTCCCTGTCGGACTGCGGAAGCCAGTAAAGAGTCACAGTTGGTCAGTCCCCGACTGTAGGCACGGCATCTAGGAGTCGGAACTTTCGTTTTTAACGCGATAGCATTAAACACCCGATTACGCAGAAAATCCGGCGTCGGCGTTGTGAGCTTAAAATAACGGCCATGACTCTGGCAGCTGGTCTCCAGAGAGCAACTTATGGGAGACAGGTGGGCCACCTAGGTCACGTGACCTTGCGACGTCATCACAACGTGCCCACCGGATAGCGAAGAAAACTGCCCACCGTGGCAGGTGAGCAGTTTAAATAATGATTGGTCGCTCGGGAAGAACAACCTGGGCCGCACAATAAGGCCCACCGCTGGGAGCACCTGCCATCCCAGGGCAATGGCGCATAACTTAAACGCTGCACCACTGCGCCAGCAGAGGCATAAGGACTGCCATAGATTTATGAATGCAAAGTAGAGAATGACATTCTGGCATATATGGGAACTAACCCATTACGCTCTCGCGTCATACCCTTGAGGCGGAGCTCAAGTGTCTCCTCCAATTTTCTGTTATTTCTTGAAAATTCGCAAGACTTGTATCGGTTTTTATTTTACAGGAATTTTTTCGTTGATATTGTTTTTTCAGTTAATATTTTCTGCGTATGGAAACCGATTTTTTCGGAGATGACGCGGTGATAACATGTGCGGTCAAATGGCACTTAGAATTTGTCTTGACTTTTTTTTTTGTCAGCCATAGCGTTTGATTTACCGGTAAATACCGCACAAGTGGCCGTTAATTACTGGTGAAACGTCTTATAACTGCTCTTGCACAAGGAAACCCTAAGGCAATAAAAAAGTAGCGAAAACTGAATACCAGAACCATTAGACAAAGGCGCTGGTGGAAGGTGATTCCTATCGCTAGCTGTTGCGCTAGGTTAAGCGCGACGGTGGGACATTACATGGTCTGCGCGTTGATAGCAATGGAACTGCCGCTTAACCTTCGTGGTATGCAAAACATGACGCTTTATCGTGATGCGCGTGTGGTTCCGAGTGTGATTACATGCAGTCCTAAACGGGTCAGGACAGTGAACAGCACTAGGCTGCCATACGACTTTTGACTAGGAGGTGTAGCCTCCCAGTCCCCAGAGGCATCTAATGTAGCGGAACAATACCTCAGAACGCACAACTGCACTGAGTGCAACTCCGAGTCGATGGTCGCCCGACCTTTTTCGGTTAAAACCTAAATTCGAAATTTGAATTCGGCGTACTGTTATCGGTTTATAAGCCAAGAAGTCCAATCCCTAATTATATCTAAATAGTTTTTGTTTTACTTCGAAGCGGAATGTACAGCTGGCGCCAGCAGACCAGGGGCAGAACCTTCAAAGCAGTCTATGGTGGCGGCAGCGCAAAAAAAAAAAGAACGATTGCAACAGTGCAGGGGACAGGACGGAGCGCTGAACTTTCAGCTGTATGTTTATTGACTTGAAGACGTTAATGTGCTGCCGGCCATGGGGAAAACAAAAATAGGCCCGAAGATTGTAAAGTAGACTGCACCTGTCAGCGTTTCTGGCGATGCGCGATCTCCTTATCTGTGAGAGCGACGGGGTTTCCTCACGCAGGCATCGCCCTTCTTATGGGTGCAAAACACTTCGGTTCTTTCTCTTTAGATGGCTGCTGTTTATGCTTGAAAAGCAACCTATGGTATCTTCACGGAGTACAGCCGCATACAGCATAATGAGTGGCTAGGTGTACAGAAGGGCCGTTGTTCTTATGCACTGTTATTCTTTCGTATGCGCGTGTTATTACGACGGAAGTGTGGCGCATGTGAGCATGTCCACGTGAAGAACGACGTTTATACACAGCACAGGTTTCGCAATCGACGTATTCAATCGAATACTGAACCGCGCATGATTAATATTTGCTCTATGAATTGAAAATTTTTTGTAAGCAGCCTATACGGTTACTTGGCGCTCACTCTGCACCGATCTGAAAAAGTGAAGACCGGACTCTCGTCGCAGTTAAGCCTCTTTCTTTAATTTTATAAACGTAAAAAATTCACCTGGTATGAAATGTATCATTCAAAGCATATTCGTGCAACAGATGTGAGCTCAGCTAACAGAACTATGCAGTCGTCCCCACACCTGTCTATATAGCACTCGACCGGCGTACCTGAGAATAAGTACATTTGCGTCATCTACGAGTGACCTAGGGCTCGAAACGAGACCTTATCGTGCATGCACATTCACATGGGTCATATTCAGCTCCTTATGTCTTTAAATGCTATATTTGGCTAGTCAGACAGCGGTGATTGTCGTAAATGCAGAACAGAGCGTGCCGCTCGAGCGCTTTAGACAGGTGTGTGGACGACGGTAAAAGTAGCTTGCAATGCGTGAAAGTGCTGACTGAGTACCAGGCGGAGGAGAGGTCAGGAGAGAGCGGGGGAAGGAAGGTGAAGATGGCTTGATTTAAACTTTTACCCCGTTACTCGGCTACTGCTGCTCACTTTGTCCTCATCCTCGGCCTGCACAGTGTGGTCGGCCCCTAAAGCCTTGGCCTTCATGCCCACAATCATGTGGGTTCGCTCCGATGGTGGCAACGTCCCGAACAACGCGGTGCCTGGAGGCAAGGATGGCGGCGAGAAGACATACATCGGCCGAGCGGAACACAACGGAGATCTGATTCCAGGCAAGGTGGTGGCTTCGCACGGCTGCTGCTACGTGTCGTACGCCGGCGGCGAGCACCGCTACGAAAACTACGAAGTGAGCAGAGTTTCAGTGTGGCGTATACGTTTCTCCCAATCAGCTTTTCGTGCCTGTCTCTATGTTCTGGTGCTTATCTATGCAAACGTATGTCTGTATGTGCAGAATTTCCCACCTAAAGCGATTTAAAGCGAGCCAAGTATTAAAAAGAAACGGGCCTTAACATGCGTGACAGATGTAAACAGCTAACCGCAGTCGTAGGTATCCGCAATCAGCCTTGGCAATTTTCCCGTCTTTCCGCGCTTACTTTTCAGCGAATACCACTGAAAGAATTAGCTGAAGGAAACCGCAGAACGCTTACTGCCTGGGGGTTCGGTAACCTGCAACACTTCCTGCCTGTCGATCGTACGTCTGATATCCGCCGTTCGCTTTTGCGCCTTTCAGGCTGGAAGTGCATGCTCTCTGCAGCCACTGATGAACCAAATAAGCATTCATCACCATAAGCAGGGCACGACGGAGTCCACTGTGAAGTTGTTACTCATAAATTGTTCCTTTATGAGAAACGGTGCCTCCGTAGGGCGGAAGCTGGCGAAGGACGCACCCCTCCTTAAAACTGGCGAGCCACCAACGATTTACGCGTCCTTCAGGTCCATTGGCTGCAACTGATTTTTATGACTGAAAATTAACCAGGCGATTTTTAGATGGATTCAGTATGTGCGTAAGTGTGCCATCTCCTCTTTGATGTGGTACGGCTGTGACGCATTCTCAATAATGCGTCATCCGGAATCCTCGATCCTTCAACAGGGGCTTTATTCCAAGTGCTTGCGTTAGACTCGCATCTGCCTGCACACGTGCCGTTGACATCTCGCCTCTTTTCTACAGATCCTGGTGTTTGACGGTGCCTCGGTGCACTGGGTTGCGAGTTCCGGCGGCTCCGTTCCGCACAGAGCCGTCGAGGGCGGCCGAACTTCTTCCGGCGAGAAGCTATACATCGGTCGCACCCACCACGAGGGGACGGTGACTGTGGGCAAGATTCAACCATCGCACGAGTGTCTGTACATTCCTTACGGCGGTTGCGAGCACCGCTACACGGGCTACGAGGCTCTGGCCCTGCAGTAGTGACTCTGAAAGAACCATGGAGGAAGGAAATGTGAGGAGAGGCCCCGTGTCTGCCAGATGCATTGCGAAAAGTGTGCCGGAAGACACGCGTAAATTCTAAGCCTACTTATTAGGCAAATAGCAGCGGCGGCAGCATGGCCGGCGCGTTGCCGCCGCGGGTAACGGAATGACACGGGAGACGAGGGAGCTGCCTCAGGTATATGGGGCGACCGCATCTTCCGGGCGCGCGGCGGCTTCACGTTTGCCACGTCATATCCTGTCCTCTAGTTTTTCCTTTCCCCATGGAGAGAACGAACGTCATTGACGTCATTCGTTTCCTATATACTTCATCAGGGAATCACAAACCAACCTTGCAATGCTGCTTGTCAGAATGATAAGCAAAGAATGTCAACAAACATCACTGAATGGGTGCACGGTGAATAGGGGTCAGGAAGGTGAGTTTCTTTTCAACACGTACAAAGTTTACCAGATAGAGGGGGGGGGGGAAGCTCAGGATGCTTAGCCAACGTTTCGACAAGAGAATTTTATTCGTCCTGAAGGGCATCTGGCACCTAAACGAAGACAAGACCTCCTGTCGAAACGCTGGCTAGACACACTGAGGATCCCCTCCTCCCTTATTAACTTTGTGTTGTCACTGAATCATTGTCACTTGCCGATACTTCCTCTGGTTGCTTTCTAAATTAAACCGACATACCACAGAAGTCGAAAAACAAAGCTGCCTCAGGAAAACGTTGATATGCTCATCGAGGTTCAATGGGTGCCACGAACACTGTGGGCATTGATGCACGCCGTAATAAAGGACTTCTCATTAGTACTCGCCCCACGTGGTTCTTTCACGGGTGCACTAACATCAGCGTGCGAGAATTTCCGCCTGCGTCGAAATGCAGCCGCCGCTGCGCGGATCGAACCGGAGAACCCGTGCTCAGCTGCCGAACATCCCCGCCCTTGAGCCACCTCGGAGGGGCGCCCCGCGAGCGTCGTGGTCGTATCGCAGGAGTAAACTTTACAAAACCACACTCCAACTTTCCCTTCCTTCCTTTCTCTTCCATATCTGCACAATGTTTACGTTTCTCGCTTATACCCAGAAATTCTGGGTACTCCGCATAGCGTCAGATTGCACCACAACAATCAATATAAACGCAATCCCCCTCGGGACGCTTTGCACCCCACTGATTTTCTACGACAGCCTTAATGGCTCGGTGCGATCGCAGTACAAACTTTAACTGTAAAAGATTTTGCTACTCATCGGAAGATAATTCTATTATCATCAATATGTTCATAACAGTATTTTACAATATTCCACAGTTGCCTCAAAATTAAAAGTAATGCATGAGAAATCTGGACTTGTGGCCAGAAAACTGTCGCACATGTCATAGGCGTAAATGAAGATTGGGGGGAGGGGGTGCAGTCGACATGAGGGATCGAGGGGGGTAGCAAATTTTGTTCCCTATTGTTCCTTGCTACCCATAAGACTTGAAGAGGCGCTACCATGCCTCTCGGCTCGCCCTTATGGAGAGACCTCCGCATGCCTATGCCTGAGATGCTTTAAATACCGACGGGACAATGCTTGTTCGTCGTCTTCGTAAGTCTATGCAAACTGCTTCTCAACGTCATACCTTTTTTGTTCGCGCGGTTGCGTGAAAAAAAAGGCACCTTCGATCCCTCATGAGGATTCTGCCTTTCTGGACACCGCTGGCTTTTAGCATCCTGGTACGCCTGGTAGTGGAATAGCTATCCGCACATGAGCATTATACTCTACTGAAATAGCAAAGCCAAAGATAACTTTGAGAACAGTTCTTACCACCGCGAAACCTCAAAGCTGACCACATCAATTATTGTTCAAAACTGGAGAAAGAACTTATAGCTTTTTTTTTAATTTAAGGCTGACCAAACTACACTACGGCAGTAGAGTCGAGTAGGGAATGCGGGGAGAGCTGGGAGCTGGGAGAGCCTGCCTGCACGTTGGTGAGTGGTCCCAGTCCACATCACAAATGGTGGTGGAAACATTATTACAACGAAATTACAGCAATACTTACGCAATAACATCAATAACTGCTGTAACTCAACCATTCACTTTTTCATGCCAGTTAGTATTTCAAAAACGTTTATAAGGCCATAAAAACTTTCGCGCGCAAATGCGTTACGCATTTTTTTCTTCATGATTTCCTCGAGTATACACCGCGGAAAATATTTAGCATATTTTTCTAACGCATGTTTTACAATTTTTGATTAATATCAGTAGTGCGGAAAATGACCATAAAAGTATGAAAAACCCTCTAAGGAGAAAAACACATGAGTAATATTAGAAAATGCAAGCAAATCACTAGATGGCAGGCAAAAGAGACACTCCTTCTGGCACTGCTTCGACAGGGAAAACTATAGAGCAACACTGGCGCAAGGCAAGGCGCTTTCTGACAGAAACAAAAGGCTCTGAAAGATGCTCGCTCACAAAGAGCCCAAGAATCCCGACGTTGTTTTAGCTAAACGCGAAGAAAAGAAAGATGAAGGCAGCTCCTTCTGCGCACCACGAGGCACGCGTTTCATCGAATTTCCGCTCGCCGCTATAGTCACGCTCTGAACGTGCAGTGCCTGCTGAAGGTCGCCATTTTGACCCAAGGCTTTCATTTTCGCCGCTTCGCAGCTAGACGAAGTCCAGAGAACTCACTTCACGCTCGATCCGCATCCAGCGTAACGCGACGACATTTCGACACTATCGTAAGAGCTCACGCCAGCCCGTTTCGGAGAGGAAAACGTCGAGAGCTCGCACAGCTCGAGAGCCGTACCGAGGGAACCCCGCCCGTAGCGCGAGCCCACGACTGCGCCCACGTAAGCGGCATGCCTCATCAACTTGTCTCTGCTGTTGTGCTTCCAGCTGCGATGCCGCAACGCCTTCACAGCAGCCTCAAGACGGAACACCAACGATCGCCCATTAGCGTGTGCATTCTGAACAGCAACTGCCCGCATGCCTTCGGCGGGCTGCCCACAGCTGCTCCAGAGAATTTTCCTCTGTTCGTGCTGGACCTGCTTCGGCGCCCAGGCTTTGCGCACAAGAACAGTATCCTTGCTGTACCCCATCGATGCGAAATGCCTGGCCCCCGTGGCGCGCAAGAACGCTCTGGTAGGCATGAACAGCCGACCATGATTGCAGTCGACGCAGAGCACAGTGTCGCCATCGCCAGTGCCCGGCATCTGCAGGCACCCTTGCCTCGATGCCCACGTCGTCCTCGCAGCAAACGTGACCGCCTAGTGCTCCAGGTTTCGGCC
Source organism: Amblyomma americanum (assembly GCA_030143305.2). Classification (NCBI taxonomy): domain Eukaryota; kingdom Metazoa; phylum Arthropoda; class Arachnida; order Ixodida; family Ixodidae; genus Amblyomma; species Amblyomma americanum. The sequence continues at coordinate 35,520 of JARKHS020004860.1, read as the reverse complement.
CCAGCTGTCGCCCGACTTCTACGTCTTCTTACGGTAGACATTGCACCGGGACCAGGTCGCATCGTCGTAGAAGCGGGACAGCTAGCCCGACTGCTGCGATATCTCGTCCAGGCTGCTGCTGCCGTGCTCCCCTCCCTTGGGACTGAAGCGCATTCACCATCCTACCTACGTCGCGTCAGAGAAGATGAGGGAGAACTTGTGCACCAGCTGGCGGCTTTCGCCAAAGCTGGTGCCCAGATTCATATTCTCCAGCTTGCTCTTGGTGTGCCTACGGCCCTCTTACCACCTGGGCTCCGTTTCATCGAAGAAGCGGAACACCCGTTCTGTGTCGTGTAGCGCGATCACCTCCCGGCCGGTTCACTTCCGGGGAAGCGGGACGTGAGGGCGCCTTGTCCGCCGAGAGCTGGACATGGAACGGGAGCGCCCTCACGATCTTCATCGTAGCCTCCAGCGGACCTCGACCAACGGGACGAGTGGATGTGATTGTAGGATAAATTTATTAGCGATTGACTTGTTGTTGAAGCAATAAGATGATGATTTTGACGCCTGCATTGGTGGTTCAAGTCTGAATTCCTGCACATGTGTGCGTCCATGCATGTTTCGCTCATTGCGCGCGGTATCATTAGTTACTAACAAACTGCATGCTTACTCGGCTAAAATGAGTACGAGCATTGCCGCTACCCATAGAGTGCTGTGCTGAGCGTTCTACTTAGTTCACTTCAGTGAACTGCAATCAGTGTGGCATTTCTACCACATTATTTCGTCAGGTTTCTCGCCACGTGTTCTTAAGTATTGTTGCCCTTCATGCGTTAAAAACAAATTATCTCTCCTGTACTTGGATTTCTTGGTCGTGCATCAAAGAGAACCAGCAGAGATTCTTCTCGACGAGATTCTTCTCGACGCTCTCTAACCAAGTTCAGCAGTACAGTTAAACCGCAGCTATTTTTTTCAGCAGCACTACAATAATAATAATAATAATTGTTTTTTTTTTGGGATACTGCGCCATTTCCTTTCCCCAAAAAACCAATTATTATTATTATTATTATTGTAGTGCTGCTGAAAAAAAATAGCTGCGGTTTAACTCTACTGCTGAACTTGGTTAGAGAGCGAAAGTTGTGGTGTATCGGGCAACCATTTAACTTTGAGTGCTTTCGCGTTCCTGACACTGGATAGGCTGCAGCGCGCCCACCCTGCCACCTTGGCAGGTGGCAGTTCAATTAATAGTCGATTGTTAGAGGTTGGTCACCCAATGAACGCTGCGGCCTATTGCTGCAGTGCCGAGTGTCTGCCCCAACGTCGTAAGCGTTTATGCATGCAGCCCACATATCTCTCGTTCACCACCGCCACGTACCTCAAAACGCGGTTTAGGCGCCCACTGACCCAGGGAGCCAGTTGCGCGCATTTCCTTTCCTCAAAATCATCGGAATCTAGAACGTTGTCAACGCCAACGCTAATGAACACAATGAACGCCGACGACCTATGGCTTCACTGCCGCGTTTCTGCCACAACGTTGTCAATGCCAACGCACGCAGCGCACATGTGTCACTACCGCCGCGTAGCTTAAAACGCGACTGAGGTGTCCACTGTCCGGGGGGGGGGGGGGGGAGTTATGCTCCTTAATTTCCTTTGCCTTCGAAGCTCCCGCTCTTCATCGCTTTCGGCAACGCTGCGGAGCGGCTGCTGGTCCCTGAAGGTCAAAGCGACGGAGTCGGCGAAACTCGCGTAACATGGCATAGTAAAGTTTTCGCTAAAGAGAAAAAGTTGCCAGTGAGCGTTAACCGATAGCTTCAAATTGTGAAGCACCCGCCGGTTAAGCTGTGTGGTCAGAGCACTTTGCTGAGCCAGGGAACTCGTGTTAAGGGGCGCTCACATTAGCGGGAAAACGCGCAACGCCGGGCGTTTCCCGCGTGCCGCTTCCCGCCCAAGCCGGTTTTTCTCCCGCGGACAGCCTGCTCTCCCGTCCCGCGGAGCGATGGGTTCGGTACCTATTTTTCCCGTGCCGGTGATTAAGGACAGCCAATGGGCGCCGACCGTGAACCGTGACGTCGGTCCCAGCTCAGTGACCCCTTCGGCGGCGGCGGAGGCTGCGCGCGTCCGGCCGGCCGGCCCCGGCCGGCCGGGGCACTCGGCGGCTGCTTTGCCAGGGCGACGGGAGGGGAGCTAGCAGGGTGCGCTTTCCAGTCTTCTCTAGTGTCACGTGACTATCCCCTTCTCTTTCTGCTCGTTCGGGTCCTCCCTCAGCGCCTCCTCTCTCCACATTCCAAGACAACCGCAGCGAGAAAACGCGCGTAGTGTGAGCGTCATTCCGAGGAGCTGCGAGGCTGCGTCGACGTTGACGCTGTGCCGGCGCGGGAAGCTTCCCGCCAGTGTGAGCGCGCCTTTAGCGGCCGCGAAATGGATGCCGCCCTTGTGCTGTGCGACGTTTAGCGAGCCAAGGCGGCACAGTCCATTGGTCGCTTTAACTTGGTAAACCCAATGTACCAATCAAATCCTGACGAGGTTCAGAGTTAAGGGGGCACTGTGTCAGTTTTAGAACCTTATTCTTATAATTAGGGGGTTGGAATATTCGGATTGAACCGACAAAAATAAAAAACAGAAACGTAATGAATTCATTTTTTTTTCAAATTTAGTTTTAACCGGAAGAGGCCAGTATGCTTCAGATGTATGCGCCACAACTTGCGAACTATTGAATGCGAATTGCAATTGGTCAAACGAGAGGAGTGACGAAGTGTGGCGGCCAGAATCGCCGCGAGGAAAACGAGATCGTTGGATTAAGCAGTGCAGCTATGTGTTTTCACGTTCTGCTCCTGTATTTTAGATATGCCACGTGCATGACGAGAATGCACCACTACACCATGCTTCAACTGCTGCCGTAGCCTCTTCTTCTCGCATAGGATTATGGCCCTGGCGCAGCCGTTGACCGCTGCTTGGTTAAGGCATTACTTCACAGAATGTAAGGACGTTGACAACGCTTGTAACCGTTACAAGCCAGCGTCAACTCGAAATCATGCACAAGCGTTGCGAAGAAAGTTCCATGTGTGGCGACAATGGGATGTCACTTTCATTGCTGAAGTCACCTTACGGACTATGCAGCTGGAGCCCATGAAGGAAGGAAACAGTTGCCAGAAGCCCTCTGACTGAGCAAGTATAAGAAAACTGACTAAGTAAGTAGGACACCTTGTTGACTATGTGAAGTAGCCGTCACCTCCGCGTGAGATTTGCGACCAATGACGGGTCTCGCCGAATATTTTAACTAATTCTTGCGTTACTTTAGACGATAATTTCCTTTTCAGTTAGAAATTAAGCACCTGCGTGATCGCGGATTAATATTGGACCGTTTACTCTCCCACACCGAGAGCTGGAGAGGACAGCGAAGAGAATCCTCATTCATATGGCGTCAGTGACGTCACGATGAGGAGTCGGGGAATGCCGAGGTCCACCCTCGGAAAAAAAATCGACACGTGGACACCGTTTTTGGCGAATAAAGCATGTCAGCTCTGATTCGAGCAGTGGATTCAACATGCCGAGGTAATGCTCGGCGCTTGGGTCCACGGGCATCGACGGCCGTGATGAGGTCGTCTTCAAAGGGTTCCTGCGAGATCGAAAGCTTGCTGGGATGATGGACAAGTTCAAGGCGTCGAAAGTAAGCGCTGTCTGCTCGAAGCACATCCGTGACAGTGTCTTCGTGGAGTGCTTATCCCCAATCCGGTCGCAAAGTATTCATTCAGATATGCGGTCCATGCATGGCATCCTCATTTTGCTCACTGCTCTGGTGTGTGCATCGAGCGCAAGCACGCTGGACGCGGGAACACAAGTTTTTTTTTTCGAGATGTTTGCCATTAGGCATAATGAGAAAGGAAGAGAAAGAAGTCTAAAGAAGCCTCGCTTAAAAAGTGGCAAAAGTGCTCGATAGAGCGATTATCATGAGTCCACTTGCGATAATCGTCTTCAAAGTCCCATCGCCTACGTTACATAGGAAGCGTCATCTCACGGAGGCTGTAGCCGGGCTAGTTGACAGCAAATGTTTTGCGTCACACAGCTCAGGCGCAGCACCATAATGGGGACACTTGTCAGTCACGTGTAAACGTTTGTCACGCCACAGATGACGCACACAGGGAGCCAGAGCCGCTCCAGCCCGAATCCGGCGCACCGATACCTCCTCCTCCCGAGTGAGACTATGGGGAGAGGGTACGAACACGGAATAATTACAGCGCGTGTTCGCTGACGCAATGCTTGTTTCTCGGAAACATGGGTCAGGAACCGGTCTGGGGAAGAGGGGAAGGCGGCGGGATGTCTGATGTGTCAAGGTGTGTCATTGAATCCACATGAATATTATGCGCATCGTGAGCATGGCCGCGAATCCAGTGTATACGCACAAGATAGCGGTATTTTTTGCAGGGTTGGTGAATGGATTGTGTAATCTGGAATGTGCGCCGGACAGCCTTATGCTGCTTAAGGGCGGCAAGGGAGTGAGTGTAAATATGAACAATATCGAAAGTGGGTACGAGTGGAAGGGAAGCAATTGCACTGTGTATCGCTTGAAGCTCTAAGGCAAGGGGGGTGCAAGTATCCGCGCTATATGTAGTGCGGGAGTTAAGACGATGATGGGAGTGACTGTAAAAGTGCGGTAACTCCCTGCAGTACTGTGTGTGATACATCGATGTATATTATGCACCTTGGAGGTAGATGCGCGACTGATATCGGCGGCGAAGCAGAGGAGCGATGGTCTGTGAGTTGCAATATGACTATGGAGGAAGGGCCTGTAAACGATGAAGCTGAAGCGACATCTTGCGTGCTCTGATTGCCTCACGCTGGTCGATGATTTCACTTCATATATTAAGTTGAGCGTACTCTTGCAGAATGTGTATGGGTATAATACGAGGGAGATAAGTTATTTCGCGCATAGCCTCCAGATTGATTGCTTCAAGGGATTCCCACTGTCAAGGGGTGAGGCGATGAACTCGGGCCTGGTACACTCTCCGCGGCTGGAGCATGGAGCGCACAAGCTGACGGGCAGTATCAAAACGCGCTCCGCCAGAGCGCATAGCAACGCGTCGAATCAGACCGAGAGTAGCGTAAGCCGATTTGCGGGTCGCGTTAAGCACGGAGTCCCAGTCCCAGATGTATGAAGTAGAAGACCTAGAACACGCACACTTTCTACTTGAGGAATTTGAGAATTATGAACCATGACGGCAAAAGGGGCTGCTTTCCGCAAGCCACATCTGCTTCCAATGCGAAGGAAACATGATTTATTATACGAATGGGTCACACCGAAAGGGGGGAGTCTTAAGGCATCCAGCGCTTGCTGGAGCACCGACTGTTGCACAGACCCATCCGGATGAAAGGACCACAAGGTTATGTCGTCGGCATATGAAAGGACGCGTACAGAAGGCATTTTCTCTAGCGCTCGGACAAGGGGTATAAAAGTTACGTTAAATAATTAGGGGGAGGGGGGTGCGAGGACGGAGCCCTGGGGGACACCGCGGTTAGAGGTAAAGTGACCAAAGGCTTCCCATGGACGCGTACACTGAAGGTTCTCTAAGGTTCTGTTTATTAAAAATGAGTGGTGTCTCCTCTCAATTGACTCACTTTTAGGTAGCACAAGTTGCCACCACCTGTTAACAGTTCAAAGAGCATGCCGTTCTGAAATCTGCGTGTATCAGATGGAAAGGTCTATATAGAATACAATCTTCTAAATCTTGCCCAGATAGAGTTTATTCTCTTTGTTTGACATCGATTTTGTCATTAACCACAGGAAAGAAAAAGAAACCTCTTCACTGACACGCCAGCAAATAAATATCGGCAAATGTAGGCAAATCGACATAGATTGCAGATGACCGACACCTGATCTGTCATCGTTCTGACATGGGACTCCATAAGCGAAACCCGGCAGTGAACGCGAAGAGTTGCGTTACGGGGCACAAACTGAAAGCACTGAAAAACGCTTCCTCACAAAGAGCCCGAAAATCCATTACCTCTTTTAAATGACCTACAAGGAGAGAAAGATAAAGGCAGTTCGCTTTAAACACCGCTCAGCCCGCGCACCACGCGGCACGCGTCTCTTCCGATTTCCGTTCGCCGCTAGTCGCGCTCGGAATGTGCCGTGCTCGCTGCAGGTTGCCATTTTGTCCAAAGGCTTGCATTCTCGGTGCTTCAGAGCGAGTATTGCAGAGGACAACGTCGACAGCTGGCACAGCTGGAGAGCCGTACCGGAGGAACCCCGCCCGTGGCGCGAGCCCAGAGTTGTGCCCACGTAAGCGGCGTCCCTCATCAAGTTGCCCCTGCAGGCTGTCGTGCTTCCAGCTCTACTGCAGCGACGCCTCCCAAACAGGCTTAGGATGGAACAGCAACAATCGTCCAGGAGCCGCTCCAACGCACTGGACGTTTGCTTTCTTAAAATTCGACTGCCCGCGTGCCTTCGCCTTGTTGCCCAAAGCTGCACCAGAGAATGTTCTTCAGTTCGTGTTGGCCCCGGTTCGGAGCCCAGGTTTTGCGCACAAGAACAGTCTCCTTGGAGTACCCCATCAACGCAAAATGCCTGCCCCTGATGGGGCCCAAGAATGCTCTGGTCGACATGAGCAACTGATCATAATTGCAGTTGCCGCAGAGCACAACGTCACCATCGCCAGTGTCCAGCGCCTGTTGACGTCCTTTTCGCTATTCTCACGTCGTCATCGCAGTAACCGGGACCGCCTTGTGCTCCAGGTTTCGGCCGAAGCTGTCGCCGGACTTCTGCGTCTTGTTGGGGCAGCCACTGCATCGGGACCAGCTCGCATCGTCGTAGAATCGGGACAGCTAGCTCCCTTGCTGCGAGATCTCGTGCAGGCTGCTGCTGCCATGCTCTTCGCTCTTGGGACAGAACCTGCTTTTGATACATATGAAGCGCATTCACCATCCGACCTCAGTGTCGTCAGTGAAGACGAGGAAGGCCTTGTGCACCAGATGGTGGCTTTTGCGCACGCTGGTGCTCCACTACCTCTCCTCCGCCTTCATCTTGGTGCGTCGATGGCCCTTTTACCATCTGCGCTCCGTTTCGTCGAAGGAGCGTAGCAACCCTTCCATATCGTGCAGCACCATCACCTCCTGGCCGGCACACTTGCGGGGAAGCGGGACGTCAGTGCGCGGTGTGTGCCGAGAGCTGGACATGGAACGGGAGCGCCCGAACGATCTTCGTCGTAGCCTCGAAGCGATGTCGACCAACGAGAGGAGTAATGAGTGGAGCGACCGGACGCATTTTCTTTTCTATTGAATTGTTCATGAAGCAGCAAGATGATGATTTGGACACGTTTATTAGTATTTAAAGTGTTAATTCCTCCAAACGTGTGCATCCATACATGTTTCGTTCAGTGGGCGCGGCGCGTTATTAGTTATGAACAATTTGCTTGCTTACTCGGTTAAAGTGAGCATGAACATTTCCGCGACCCATGGAGTGTTGTGCTGACCATTCAGTAATCTTCCGTCAATGTGGCATTTCCAGCATATTATTTCGTAATCTTTCTCGTCACCCGCTCTCGTGAGTGTTCGCCTTCGTGCGTGAAAAACAAACAAAAAATAATTAACTCAGCTGTACTTTGGTTTTCTGGTTGTGCGTGAAAGAGAATGAGCATAGAGCTTTTCAACGTCCGTAAAGTGCTGAATAAAAAAAACAGTAGCCGTAGCGCATTAACCCATAGCTTCAAAACCTGAAGCTCCCGACGCAGTTGGTCCGTTGTTCGAGCGCTCGGCTGAGCCCGAGGGCGCAGTTTCGAGGTCGAGTTTCGATGGAATCTAAATGAATGACGGCCGTGTCCCGGTGTGCTGTGAAATGTTTAACAATCCAAAGGGACACAACCCATGTGTCGCAATTTGACTCGTTAAACCTCATGCAGTAATTAATTCCAGAGAGGTTCTGCGTTGGAGGGGGCACTGAGACAGCTTTGAGACCGTGTAATATTATATGAGTACGGGGCTAGAGTTTTCGGTTTGAACCCAACAAAAGATACTGATAACCGTACCGTATTCATTTTTTGAAATTCGGTTTTAACTGAAAAAAGCTTGTATCTTTCAGATGTACGCCTCAGCTAGCTGGCTATTGCATGAGTACGAATTACAATCGGTCGCACGAGAGAATCAAAGGAGTATATCGCAGCCGCAACGATTCAACAGCAACCAAAGTTCGATAGCTCTAATGTTGAGCAGTGCGAGGAACTTGTGGCTGACTCAGAACCGTGCAGACAGCTTCGGCTGATCCAACGGGCGAAAGAGGCAGCTGAATCCGAAGGACTCTTCGAGTGAGGAAGCCAACTATTGCCCCCATCCTTAATCTATCCTAATCCTAACCTCCCTAACCTCCCTTACCCTCTTTCCCATCAATCAATCAATGAATATCAGCTAGGTTTGCGGCGAAACGAACGGGATCATTAGATTAAGCAATGCAGTTAAATTTTTTGACGCATATTGCTGCGCTAATTTAGACACGCCGTGTGCATACCCAGAGTCCACCACCTCATCAAGCCTCGCCTGCTAGCGTAGGGCCTTCTGCTCGCCGACGGTCATCACTTTGTTACAGCCGTTACTTGGTTAAAGCATTACTTCACGACGTAAAAGGACGCTGACAACGTCTGTAACCGTTACAATCCACCGTCATCTCGAAACCGCGCGCAAGCGTTGAGAAAAAGTGTCATGTTTGGAGACGGTTCGATGGCGATTCCACTGCTGCCGTCACCATGCGGCCTATGTAGACCGAGGTCATGGGGGAAGGAAACAGTTGCCAGAGGCCCTCGAACTCTTTCTGAATTCCAGCTGTGGTCACTTTTTATTTCCAGTCCGAACCTTTGCTCTTGTAATGCCTTTGCACAGTTCACAGTTCGTTCCGTGAATGAAGGAGAGAGCAGTTAGCCGAAAGCAACAAACACTCTTGCAATTATCACGAGCGTATCTAATTTCAGCATGAAGGCGACCAGACAAAAAAAAGTCTAGTTTCACTAGCGTAAACGTGCAAAATGTATTTGTGTGTTGCTCGCCCGTACATTGCTTCTGCTTTTATTTCGTTTATTTGAATTTTTGCGTGATCAAGTTTTTAGAATTCAACTTGTATTTACGTTTTTCATATTTATGTTTTTCTCTTATGCCTCGGTCGCTTGATTTTCACGCTCTTAGCTTACTTTATGTCCAGCATTTTTTAAAGAAAATTTTTGAATATTCTAATATTGTAAGCTACTGCTGTGGAAATGTTGAAGCTAATGGTCCATTCTTCCGTTGCGTTGCAAAGTCTTACTTTTATACTCTTTCCATCGCTCGCATGGAGTGGTTAAGACTGCCATATAAAACCAATGGGGAGCGTTTTTGTCGATAGCAAGAACGGTAATAGCCAAAAATTGCAAGCCTAGTCACGGGATATCTGCGGATATACTGATTTTTTTTATAGTCAAATGTTACAATATACAAAAAATGCGTTCATAACCTCTTTCCTATTGAACCATGCTTTTGTCCGGAATTGTTAAGTATATCGGCGATAGTTCTTCGAATTTCCGGCGGACCAACTGCGTCATGAGCTTCAGGATTTGAAGCCATGGGTTAATGCACTACGCTACTGTTTTTTTTTATTATTATTTAGTAGCACTTTACGCACGTTGAAAAGCTCTGTGCTTATTCTCTTTCATGCACAACCAGAAAACCCAAGTACAGCAGAGTTCATTATTTTTTTGTTTTGGTTTTTGGGGAAAGGAAATGGCGCAGTATAGCTGTCTCACATCTCGGCGAACCCCGAACCGCGCCGTAAGGGAAGGGATAAATGAGGGACTGAAAGAAGAAAGGAAGAGAGAGGTGCCGTAGTGGAGGGCTCCGAAATAATTTCGACGACCTAGGGATCTTTAACGTGTACTGACATCGCACAGCACACGGGCGCCTTAGCGTTTTGCCCCCTAAAAACGCAGCCGTCGCGGTCGGGTTCGAACCCGGGAACTCCGGATCAGTAGCCGAGCGCCCTAGGCACTGAACCACCGCAGCGGGTTTATTGTTAGTATAAAAAAAATACCGTACGTTTATCAGTTTTTTTTTTCGGTTCAAACCGAATATTCCCCACCCCCTACTTATAAGAATAAGGCTTTAAACTTGCCTCAGTGCCTTTTCAACTCTGAACCTCTTCAGGATTTGATTGGTACATTGGGTTTAACGATCCAAAGTGGCCAATTGGCTGCGTAGCTTTGGCTCGTTAAACGTCCCACAGCACACGGGCGGCATGCATTTCGCATTCGCCGAAACGCGGCCTCTAACATGCGTTCTCTGGCTCAGCCCAGCGCCCTGACCACATAGCTTCACCGGCGGGTGCTTCACGATTTGAAGCTGTGGGTTAACGTTCACTGGCAACTTTTTTTTTCTTTTAGCGAAAGCTTTACTATGCCCCGTTGCGCGAGCTTCGCCGACTCCCTCGCTTTGACCTTAAGGGACCAGCAGCCGCTTCGGAGCTGTGCCGAAAGCGATGAAGAGCGTGAGTTTCGAAGGCAAAGGAAATTAAGGAGCATAACTGGCCCCCTCGGACAGTGGACACCTCAGTCGCGTTTTTATCTACGCATGCGTTGGCATTGGCAACGTTGTGGCAGAAACGCAGCACTGAAGCCATAGGTCGTCGGCGTTTGTTGTGTTCATTGGCGTTGGCGTTGACAACGTTCTAGTCTCCGATGATTTTGAGGAAAGGAATTAAGGCGCATAACTTGCTCCCTGGATCAGTGGGCGCCTCAACCGCGCTCTGAGGTACGTTGTGTTGGTGAAAGAGAGAGATGTGGGCTACATGCATTGCCGTTCACAAAGTTGTGGCAAACAAGCGGCACGGCAGCAATAGACCGCACGCAGTGTTCATTGGGTGACCAACCTCTCGCGATCGAGCATTAATTGAACTGCCACCTGCCACCTTGGCAGGTTGGGCGCGCTGCCTATCCAGAGTCAGGAACGCGAAACCACTCAACGTTACATAGTTGCCCGATACACCACAACTTTTGCTCTCTAACCAAGTTCAGCAGTACAGTTAAACCACAGCTATATTTTTCAGCAGCACCTCCACCTCATCGGGAAGAATCTCTGCAGGTTCTGTTTGATGCACGACCAAGAAATTCAAGTACAGGAGAGATCATTTGTTTTTTTACGCATGAAGGCAAACAAAAGAAAGAACACGTGGCGAGAAAGCTGACGAAATAATGTGGTGGAAATTCCACACCGTCGGCAGTTCACTGAAGAGAACAAAATAGAACGAATGAAACGTTCAGCACAGCACTCCATGGGTAGCGGCAATGTTCGTACTCATTTTAGCCGAGTAAGCATGCAGTTAATAACTAATGTTACCTCGCGCACTGAGCGAAACATGCATGGACGCACACATGTGCAGGAATTCAGACTTGAACCACCAATGCAGGCGTCAAAGTCATCATCTTAATGCTTCATCAACAAGACAATCGGTAAGTAAATTTATACTGCGGTCGGTTCAACCAGTACTCGTCGCATTGGTCGAGGTCGGCTGGAGGCTACGATGAAGATCGTGCAGGCGCTCCCGTTCCATGTCCAGCTCTCGGCGGCCGTAAGGATCTGCACTCCCGCTTCCCCGCAAGTGAGCCGACGGGCTACACGACACAGATCAGGTGTTCCGGTTCTTCGATGATGTGGAGCCCAGATGGTAATAGGGCCGTAGGCGAACCAAGAGCAAGCTGGACAAGATGAATCTGGGCACCAGCTTTGGCGAAAGCCGCCAGCTGGTGCACAAGTTCTCCCTCATCTTCTCTGACGCCACGTAGGTAGGATGGTGAATGCGCTTCAGTCACAAGGGAGGGCAGCACGGCAGCAGCAGCCTGGACGAGATATCGCAGCAGCCGGGCTTGCTGTCCCGCTTCTAGGACGATGCGACCTGATCCCGGTGCAATGTCTACCGTAAGAAGACGTAGAAGTCGGGCGACAGCTGGGGCCGAAACCTGGAGCACTAGGCGGTCACGTTTGCTGCGAGGACGGCGTGGGCATCGAGGCAAGGGTGCTAGCAATTGGCGAGCACTGGCGATGGTGACACTGTGCCCTCCGTCGACTGCAATCATGGTCGGCTGGTCATGCCGACCAGAGCGCTCTTGCGCGCCATGCGGGACAGGCATTTCGCATCGATGGGGTACAGCAAGGATAATACTCTTGTGTGGAAAACATGGGCTCCGAAACAGGTCCAGCACGAACAGAGGAACATTCTCTGGAGCAGTTGTGGGCAGCCCGCCGAAGGCATGTGGGCAGTTGCTGTTCAGAATGCACACGGTAATGGGCGATCGTTGGTGTTCCGTCATGAGGCCGCTGTGAAGGCGTTGCGGCATCGCAGCTGGAAGCACAACAGCAGAGACAAGTTGATGAGGGATGCCGCTTACGTGGGCGCAGTCGTGGGCTCGCGCTACGGGCAGGGTTCCCCAGGTACGGCACTCCAGCTGTGGCAGCTCTCGACGTTTTCCTCTCCGAAACGGGCTGGCGTGAGCTCTTACGATAGTGTCGAAATGTCGTCGCGTTACGCTGGATGCGGATCGAGCGTGAAGTGAGTTCTCTGGACTTCGTCTAGCTGCGAAGCGGCGAAAATGAAAGCCTTGGGTCAAAATGGCGACCTGCAGCAGGCACTGCACGTTCAGAGCGTGACAAGCGGCGAGCGGAAATTCGATGAAACGCGTGCCTCGTGGTGCGCAGAAGGAGCTCCGTTCCTCTTTCTTTTCTTCGCGTTTAGCTAAAACAACGTCGGGATTTTTGGGCTCTTTGTGAGCGAGCAGCTTTCAGAGCCTTTTGTTTCTGTCAGAAAGCGCCTTGCTTTGCGCCAGTGTTGCTCTAGGCTTTCCGTGTCGAAGCAGTGCCAGAAGAAGTGTCTCTTTTGTCTGCCATCTAGTGATTTGCTTGCATTTTCTAATATTACTTATGTGTTTCTCTCCTAAGAGGGTATTTCATACGTTTATGGTCATTCTCCACTATACTGATATTAATCAAGAATTGTAAAACATATGTCAAAAAAATTTGCTACATATTTCCCGCGGTGTATATTCGATGAAACCAGGAAGAAAAAATGCGTAACGCATTTGCGCGCGGAAGTTTTTATGGCCTTATAAACGTTCTTGAAATACTAACTGGAATGGAAAAGTAAATGTTTGAGCCATAGCTGTTATTGATGTTACTGCGTAAGTATTGCAGTAATTCCGTTGTAATAATGTTACCACCAAAATTTGTGATGTGGACTGGGACCACTCACCAACGCGCAGGTAGGCTCTCCCAGCTAAGTAGGCGCCCCGCCTTCCCTACTCGAGTCTGCCACTGTGATATAGTTCGGTCTGCCTTGTATTAAAAAAAAGCTATAAGCTCTTTTTCCAGTGTTAAACAATAATAGATATGGTCAGCTTTGAGGTTTCGCGATGGTAAGAACTGTTCTCAAAGTTATCTTTGGCTTTACTATTTTATCAGTGTATAATGTTCATGTGTGAATAGCTATTCGACTACCAGGAGTACCAGGATGTTAAAAGCCAGCGGTGTCCAGAATGGCAGAGTCCTCGTAGGGATGGAAGGCGCCCTTCTTTTTTAAACGCCACCGCGCGAGCGGAAAAACGTATGACGTTGAGAAGCAGTGTGCACAGATTTACGAAGACAGCGAACAAACTTTGTCCCTCACGTATCTAAAGCACCTCAGGCATAGGCATGCAGAGGTTTCTCCATAGGGGCGAGCCGACAGGCATGGTAGCGCCTCTATGTCTTATCGGTAGCAAGGAACAATTGGGAACAAAATTTGCGCCCCCCCCCCCTCTATCCCTCATGTCGACTGCACCCCCCCCCCCCCCCCAATCTTTATTTACACCTATGACAGGTGCAAGAGTTCCCTGGCCACAAGTCCGGCTTTCTCATACATTACTTTTAATTTTGAGGCTACTGTGGAAAATTGTAAAATACCGTTATGAACATATTGATGAGGACGGTCTTATCTTCGAATGTGTAGTAAAATCTTTTTCAGAATTAAACTTTGTCCTGCGATCGCACCGAGTCGTTAAGGCTATCATAGAAAACCAGTGCGGCGCGTTTTTGAGAATAAAAAAAAACAGAAAACTACAAGCGTCCCGAGGGAGGATCTGCGGTTATATTGATTGTTAAGGTGCAATCTGACGTTACGCGGAATAGCCAGAATAGCTGATTCCCAGAATTTATGGGTATGAGCTTTATTGCGGCGTGCCTCAATGGGCACAATGTTTCTGGCACCCATTGAACCTCGATGAGCATATCAACGTTTTCCTGAGGCAGCTTTGTTTTTCGACTTCTGTGGTATGTCGGTTTAATTTAGAAAGCAACCAGAGGAAGTATCGGAAAGTGACACCCATCCAGTGACAACACAAAGTGAACAGGGGAGGAGGTGATCCTCAGGGTGTCTAGCCAGCGTTTCGGCTTGTCTTCGTCTGGGTGTCAGATGTCCTTCAGGACGAATAAAATTTTCTTGTCCAAACGTTGTCTAAGGATCCTGAGCGTCCCCCTACCTTGTCCACTTTGTATGTGTTGAAAAGAAACACACCTTCCTGACCCCTATCTGCCGTGCGCCCATTCAGTGATGTTTCGTTTTCTCCCACCCTCTGCGCGAGATTGTAAACGGCACAATATTAATAATCTACAGCGCCGGCGCTTAATTTGCAACCGAAAAGAAAATTATAGCTTAATATAGCTTGCGGATTACTTAAAATATTCGGCGAGAGTCGTCATTGGTCGCAAATCTTAAGCGGAAGTGATGGCTGCTTACCGCCGACGCTTCACTCCAACTGCTGCACGGCCTTCCTAGCCCAAGCCTCGCCTGAGATAGTATATCGTCCGCTGGATTCCCCGTAGAAGCTGTGTGTGCGTGTTAGTGGATGTGTGTGTATGAAGCCTGCACTTTCCTAGCGCCCCTAGCGGATCGGAACAGGGAAACTTCTCGACAAGGAAGGTGCCTCCTCCTGAGCACCCACCAGTGGGTGAGAACACCTCCGGGCACCTGCCAAATTCTACGGACTTCCTCCACGCGAAGGCCAAGGGTGGCCTCCGTATGACGGCCCTCGTCGCAAAAATAACTTCATGGACATCACCTGAAAGGTGCCTCTTGCTGTTACTCACGCAGCTTATAAATATAGGTTGGACTTGTCTGTCTTTACTTTCTAAATTCAGTGGACTTTTTTCGGTGTTCAATTCAGAATGCAATCAGTTCATTTGGGTAGCCGGAGTAGTGGATAGCGTACTGGATGTTTTCTGTGAAGGGGCGCTAGGGCTGAAGTTCGCGTATGAACTTCCCCTTGATGAATGTTTGTAGTTCCTGGATGTGTGCATTTTCCTCTCTAGGCCTCATGTGTGCTGGATCTTTCGGCCCAGAACCAAAAAAAGATATTTTACCTTATTATTCGGCCAACTCAAAATCAGTGAAAAGAGGCATAGTGCGAAACGGCAAACGTGGTGCCCTGACGAAGTCTTGCCCCCACAAGGTTCTCGACAGCCTTGAAAAGCAGGTGACCAGGCTGGGTAAGTCCGTATACCCGAATGAACTGATTGCATTTGTCGCCGAAGGCCTCTTAATTGAGGTAATAAAGGGTTACCGTTATAACGGCGTTGCTAGGTCTGAGCCCAACAAGATGCGGGCAGCTGTACCGGGCATGCACGGGTTGTCACACCAGCTCAAAAAGTTGGCGATGAAAAATGGTGTCTCGGTGGTATTAACGGCATCCAATAAACTGGACAGGTTGTGCCGTATCGTGAACGGTGACAGCGGAAACAGCAGTGCCTGCACCAAGAAACACCGAAATAGACCCGTCAAGTGCCAAAAGGACGTCGTATATAATATCCCGTTGCCCTGCGGGAAACGATATTTGGGGCAAACCGGGCGCTGCCTGATTGAGCGGCTGCAGGAGCATCAGCAGAAAGTTTCAGCAGTTGCCATAGAAGGCCATCTGGCCGAACATTGCAAACTGTGCCCATACAAGCCAGCATGCATACCAGAATGGGATAAGACTGTGGCTGTAGGAAGGCTGAAAACGAAAGATGGAAGGGAGATCCTTGAAGCCTTCCACATTGCTAAGGCACGGGAAGGCTGCGTAAGCACACAGTCTTTGGCCTTAACAAAGAAGGAAATGCGCTATTTAGAAAGTTATGTTTCACGGTCCAGTGAGTGATTGGTAGGTTTGTTCACACTACCTTGAGTCCATGTGTCTCCAGTGTTTAGTATTCCATTTAATTTTACTATTTTTGACAATGTTGTGGTTAGGGCTTTGTTTGATGTGTTTTTTAGGACCACGTGTGATCAGTTTTTATGACCACGTTTATTCGGGTTTAGTGAAAGATCCAATTTTGCTAAGTTTATATTGTCGTGTGTAGGCCTCTTTAGAGGTCCCGTTGTTTCTATATTTTTCATTCTCTCCGCCCTTTGGTGTGGTCATCAACATTCGGTAGGCCCTGGTGTTCCTTCCTTCGTCTGAACATTGGTGCTGTTTGCGCGTGTTGTTGGTCTTTCTGCAGGTCTCTCGTGCTGGATTTTGCTTCTTGATAAGTTTTCATCTGATACAGACCACACACCGTTTTTATGTTTAACTTTTAGATCCTCCTCGTTTTTCGTTTGTGTTTCGCGCCACATTAAAGCACCCTATGAAGTTAGATTTCACTTATCTTCTATTTCTAGATGTCTCCGGGGTGCTCCAGAGTGCATGTACCTTGTTCATCTTGTACCTTCAAGCTTAATTTTTTTCATCGTCATTTGACGCGATGGCAACTGACAGGTGGCACTGGTGGCGCAGAAAGAAAGTGTATAAATACTGTGTTTCAAGTAAAAGATCCAGTTGCAAGTCTAGCGTGTGTTCTGTCTCTTACTCTTACTTTGGTCCCTGTCTGAGTTTTGCGCTAGTCAATATGTTTCACTGCTACAATCAACTAGCCCAAATGAAAGCCTTAGCTTTCACGAACAAAGAGGCTCTCGCTGGCGACGTCTGCAGGCTGGAAATTTTTTAGGCTCGCTTTAGGGTTTACCATACCCAAACCGAAGACAGAGACGACAATGCCTCCCTGTCTCCGTGAATTGTATTGAAAGCGAATTCACATTGCTTGAAACTAGACTACGAAATGCAGACTGCTCTCCTTAATCTAACATGTTTTTTTTTTGCTCTCATCTTGAGATGCGCTCGTTGTCATCTTTCTTATATGTTCAATGAACATATTTATATTCATGTCAATAAACATAGTTGGAGTCAGCGCCCATCCAGTCATGTCTTTATGAGTATTCGTCAAAATATAGCGCTCTTTAATTTAAAGAAAAGAAATGCATCACCAACTAGCCCCGCAACGTGTCTTATTAAGAGACAATGACCAATGTCGGACTTGTGAGGCGAGATCGGAACCCTCGACCGCGTAATTTGGGAATTCCCTGGCTTCCCGGGCGTCAGTGAAAATATGACGTATAGAGATGCCTTGCTGCGAAGCGAGCTCCCAGCTAAACAGCTACGCGCAATACGCCAGGCGGCCGAATGCGCGAGATGCACGGCCCCCGTCCCCTGAGCCTGCATGCCGGGGCCGGGGGGTAGGGGGCCTCCTACATTGGTGGAACAACGAAGTTTTCAGTCAATCAAAAAAATCATTAAGGGTGTCCACCTAAAGAAAAAAAAACCGAACGAGTTGGTGTCAGCGTCCGTTGTTCTTCGGCTTTTCATTGCAAAAACGAAAGTTTTGGAAGAAGAAAGCCTGCCAATCAGCTTTGAGCAGCGGATTCAACATCTTAATGAAATGGCAGCCCACAAGAAAACACAGACGGAAAGAAGGGGACAAGCGCTTGTGCCCTTCTTTCTATCTGGGATTCAACATGCCGAGGTATTGCTCGGCGCTTGGGTGCACGGGCACCGACGGCCGCGACCTAGTCGTCTTCAGAGGGTTCCTGCCAGATCAAAAACTTGCTGTGATGGCTGACAAGCTCAAGGCGTCGAAAGTAAGCGCTGTCTGCTCGAAGCACATCCGTGACAGTGACTACGTGCAGTGCGTGCTAATCCCCAATGCGGTCGCGGGGTATTCATTCAGGCACGGCTGAACAGTGACGCGCTTTCTATGAGTTCATCGTCTAAAAAAAAAAAAGAACTGAGACGATAAAGTGAGTCAGGTTTGGGCTCCTACTTCGGTTCCTTTCTTCCTTCATTCATTATTACAGCGCAAAGACGGCACAGAACAAGAAGGGGACACAACAGCGCTGGTGTCCTACTTCGGATTCTGTGGTTTTTGGGCGGAACTATACGTGTAGAGTGCTCGCTACCGGGCAGCCCAAGAAGAGAAAATAAGCGATGGGAAACACTCGGTCCTTCGGCGTATATATATGCGGCTTATAAGCGTGTCTTAATTTCTCGCGCAAGGGAATGTGCGCTTTCGACCTTTCCAATAAGCGTTCCTTGGGCATCCCCGTTTTGCTCGCTCTATACTGCCGCGCGCATCGGGCGCAAGCACGCCGGACGCGGTAACACAAGTCGCCTGCACCTGTTTACAACATTTCGAGGAGCAGCAGTTCTGATATCCGCGTGTATGAGATGCAAAACTCTATAGAATACAATCTTCTAAATGTCGCTCAGATAGTTTTTAACCTCCTTGATTGACTTCGATAATGCCAATAAGGAGCAAAAAAGGAAAGTAAATCTCTGCACTGACACAGCTGCAAATAAATATTGGCAAATGTAGCGACAGCTGATCCTGATCATGAGAGGGAAATAGCTAGAAGGATAAGAATGGGGTGGAGCTCATATGGCATGTTCTCTCATATCATGAATGGTAGATTACCAATATCCCTCAAGAGAAAAGTGCACAACGGCTATATCTTATTGGCACTCACCTACGGGGCAGAAACGTCGAGGCTAACGAAAAGGGTTCAGCTTAAGTTGAGGACAACGAAGCGAGCCATGGAAAGAAAAATGATTTGTGTAACGTTAAGGGACCGCAAACGGGTACAGAGGGTGAGGAAACAAACGCGGGTTAATGACATCCTAGTCGAAATCAAGAGGAAGAAATGGGCTTGGGAAGGGCATGCAATGCGAAGGCAGGATAACTGCTGGTCCCTAAGGGTAACGGAGTGAATTCCAAGACAAGGCAAGCGTAGCAGGGGGCGGCAGAAGGTTAGGTGGGCGGACGAAATTAAGAAGTTTGCGGGCATAGTGTGGGCGCAGCTGGCAAAGGACAAGGTAAACTGGAGAGAAATGGGAGAGGCCTATGCCGTGCATTGGGTGTAGCCAGGCTGATGATGAAATGTAGGCAAATCGCCATAGATTGCAGGTGACCGACACCTCATCTGTAACCATTCTTATATGAGACTCCAAAAGCGAAACCCGCCAGTGCAACCCGAAGAGCTGCGTTACAGGGCACAAATCGAAAGCACTGAAAAACGCCTCCTGACAAAGAGCCCGAAAATCCGGGACCTCTATTATATATGACCTGGAAGGAGAAAAATATGAAGGCAGTTCGGTTCAAACCCCGCACGACCCGCGCCCCACGCGGCACGTGTGTTTTCGAATTTTCGTTCACCACTAGTCACGCTCTGAACGTGCCCTGCCTGCTGCAGGTCGCCATTTTGTCCAGATTATTTCATTCTCGGCGCTTCACAGCTACTTTCGCAGAGGACAACGTCGACAGTCGGCAGAGCTGCAGAGCCGTACCGGGGGAACCCTGCGTGTAGCTCGACAGCGCGAGGCCACAGTTGTGCCAACGTAAGCGCCGTCGCTCACCTACTTCTCTCCTGTCGTGCTTCTAGCTGCAATGCCGCAACGCCTCCCGGACAGGCTTAAGATGGAGCAGCAACGACCGTCCATGGAGCGGCTCCTTCGCGCTTGACGTCTGCTTTCCGAAAATCGACTGCCCACGTGCCTTCGGCGGGTTGCCCACAGCTGCACAAGAGGAAGTTCTTCATTTCATGCAGAGCCTGCTTCGGAGCCCAGATATTGAGTACAAGAACAGTCCTCTTACTGTGCCACATTGTTGCGGAAAGCATTCCCCTGGGGGCGCCCAAGAACGTTCTGGTAGGATTGCAGTCGACGCAGAGCGCAACGTCGCCATCGCCACTGCCCAGCACCTGCTAGCACTCTTTCCTCGATGCTCACGTCGTCCTGGCAGCAAACGGGACCGCCTCGTGCTCCAGTTTTCGGGCCCAGCTGTCGCCCGACTTCTACGCCTTGTTCCGGCAGCCACTGCACCGGGAGCAGCACGCGTCGTCGTAGAAGCGGGACAGCTAGCCCGGCTGCGGCGATATCTCGTCCAGGCTGCTGCTGCCATGCTCTTCGCTCTTGGGACTGAAGCGCATTTACCATCCGACCTCCGTGGCTCAAGAGACGACGAGGAAGAACTTCTGCACCAGCTTGCGTCTTTTGCCAAATCTGGTCCCAAGATTCTTCTTGTCCAGCTTGCTCTTGGTGCGTCGACTGCCCTATTACCATCTGGGCTCTGTGCCGTCGAAGAAGCGGAGCACCAGTACCAGGTCGTGTAGCGCGATCACTTCCCCACCGGCTCACTTGCTGGGAAGCGGGACGTGAGCGCGCCTTGTCCGCCGAGAGCTGGACATGGAACGGGAGCACCCGCAAGATCTTCATCGCAGCCTCGAGCTGAGCTTGACTAACGGGAGGCGAAATGAGTGAAGCGCCCGGATAAATTTTAACTGACCGAATTGCTGATGAAACAATATGATGATTTTGACTCGTGTTTTGTCTCTTCAAGTGTGATTTTTTTTAAAATGCGTGCTGACGTGTGTTTCGCTCTGTGGGCACGGCGTTATTACGTAACAAATTCGGCAGTTAATTCTCTTCGGTGAACTTCCGTCAATGTGTCAATTCGGGCACATTATTTCGCCAGCTTTCTCGCCATCCGTTTTTTTTTATTGACGTGTTTCTTTCGTCCTTGAAAAACAAATATCTGTCCTGTACTCGAGTTTTTTTATCGTGCATGAAAGAGAACCTGCAGAGATGCTTTTCAACTTGCGTACAGCTGGTGCTGCTCACACACAAAAAAAGTGCCGTAGAGCATCCACCCCCAAAGCTTCAAATCCTGAAATGCCCGCAGGGATGGCTCTTTGGTTAGTGGGTCGGCTGAGCGCCAGGACGCAGGTTCGAGGCCGCGTTTCGATGGAATCGAAATGCATGACGCGGTACGCTGTGCGATGTCAACACAGCTAACGCCACACAACCCACGTGTCGCTTTGGCTCATAAAGCCCAAGTTACCATTCCATTCCTGAAGCGATAATTCATTAATGCCGCACTCAGATAGCTTTAAAAGCGTACTAACTTATAAGAAGTCTTCGAAGTTTTCAGTTGAGACTGAAAAAAAAAACATAAACGTATCGATTTCACGTTTGAAATTCAGTTTTAACCGAAATAGGTGGGAAATCTGATGTACGCCACAATTTTCTGGCTGTTGAGTGCGAATTACAATTGGTCACAAGAGAGAAGTACCGATGTATGGCAGCCAGAATTGCGGCGAGGAAAACGAGATCGTTCGATTAAGCAATGGAGTTAAATGTTTTGACGTACTGCTCCGCTTCTTTAGACATGCCGGCAACAAACCGAGAGTCAACCACGACATCAAGCTCCGTCTGCTAGCGTCGAACCTTGTGCTCACAACAGAGGGTCATCACCATGTCAGAGCCGTTACTTGGTTGAGGAATTACATCATGGCTTCTGAAGGCACAGACAATGTTTGTAACCGTTGCAAGCCACCGTAAATTGGAAACCATGCACAGGCATCTCTAAATAGTGTCATGTGTGGCGACGGTTCAATGCCACATCCATTGCTATTGTCATGCGGACTATGCATTCTGACACCATGGAGGAAGGAAACAGTTGCCAGATGCCTTCTGACTCCTTCTGGATCCCTGCTGCGGTCAATTTTTGCTTCCAGTTCTTGTCTTGTTTCTTGAAAGGCATTTGCTTCTGTCAAAGTTCGTTTCGTGAGTGAAGGAGTGAACAGCATGCCTCAAGCAATAAATATACTACCATTTAGCACAAACATATATAGTCGTGCCCCGTTATTAAGACCCCGTTAATATGGACAACTCGAATTATGGTTAGTTATGACCAAACTGTTTCAATATATTTACGCCTCGCTAATGTGAAAATTCGCTGACCGAACAATGGACAGGGTGAAAACGCGCCATAACGCGTCTCTATGATCACTATGCGCTCAAATGGGCTAAAACCTGCACCGCATAATTTTAAAGATAATGAGTACGCGAAGAATCACCGCTGGCTTTCATTATTGTCAGATGTCAACTTCACTGCCTGCCAATAAGCGGAGAAGCAGTCAGAAGTCATCAATAGATCCTTTACAACTTCTTGTATTTCTTCATGATTCGTTTTTGCGGACGACTCGCTTTATTGACACTTGCGCGGGAAAGTGTTCCTATTAACGCGGCACGACTGCAATGTTTTTTTTTTCAGCATGAAGATTACCAGACAAAAACGTCTAGTTCCGTTTGCGAAAGCGGGAAAAATGTATGTTTGTTGCTCGCCGGTACATTGCTTTCGCTTCTTTTTCGTTTATTTGGATTTTTGCGGGGGGGGGGGGGGGATTTTTAGAATTGAACTGATATTTTTGTCTTTTGGCTGGATTGCTTTATTTTCACGCTGTTAACTTATTTCTACGCCGGTGGTATTATATTGCAACCACTCCTCTAACGCAAGGAGAGCTCGGCATTCTCGAGGGGGCGAACCCACATGAGAGCGTCATCAGCGTCACCTCTTGAGGATTTCACATGCTCACGTGAGGGAGGATGCGCGCATGAAAATTTGTGAGGACGATGGTGAGGAAGGGAAGGCATGGTGAGGTGAGGGCGGATGGAGGGAAGGCATGGTGAGGTGAGGGCGAGGGAGGGCTAGATGCATGGGCTAAGGGCGAGGGTGGAGGCCCGAACCGTACTCCGAACTCACGCTTCTTGTCTGAGCAGCCCGTTACGGATTCCTGTTTTTGAGCGCTGGTTCTTAGGGCGAAGGTTCGCGGGGAAGACGGATAGTTTCTGCAGTCAGGATGCGCACGATGCGAACACGAAAAGCGGGGAGCCGGACGCCTTCTCCGTCGCCGTGCCCGTGTTGTAAATAAAACAAACAAAGGACGCGCGCAATAAGATCCTCAGCTAGGCTTTGAAGGAAAACGAAAAACGCGGGAAACGGCGAAGAAGCGTGAACTAAAGTTACAAAACGGTGGGCACACTCGGTGGACGAAGGCTTACGGAGTCGGGACTAACCCAGCGAGCGGACTGCGCGACAGTGAGTGAAGAAGTGCGCGTTGATGACGAAACGTGTGCCGGCTCGCGGCAATCATTGGATCGTCGTGATATAAATTCGACCATGTCTGCTCGAACCAACGCTCTTAAAAAGAACTTGCATGACTGGATGGCTGTGTAGAGTTCGACTCATCGCGGCGCGGATGGGGCATCTCCCGTTGCGATCATGTCTGCGCCACGGCGGCGACGCCGCTGGTTTTGCAATACTTCTCACAATTTGGTCTCTTGAATGGGAGGTGTGTGTGCTGCGACTACAAAGCTCGCATCACCAGTGCTATCGGAAGAAGTTGTTGTTCGAAGAAATTCGCCATAGCAAGTAGTGAGGTTAGATGATGCAGCGATGATGTTGTTCTTC
Source organism: Amblyomma americanum (assembly GCA_030143305.2). Classification (NCBI taxonomy): domain Eukaryota; kingdom Metazoa; phylum Arthropoda; class Arachnida; order Ixodida; family Ixodidae; genus Amblyomma; species Amblyomma americanum. The sequence continues at coordinate 11,919 of JARKHS020004860.1, read as the reverse complement.
ATTCATGATGTTCCCGTTTGCTGACGCAGCGACACGTTAACAGGCCATTATTATTGCGCTTTGAAGATGTATGCGAATATTTAGCTGTACTAGATACTCTACCTAAGTCCCATCGAGACAAGACCACCTGCTGCCATGGTACAGCCTCCCCGCAGTATATGACTCCTCACTGACGCATTCAGACAAAAAGCAAACCTCACACGAGCATAAACTACAAGGATACTTCGCACTGCAAGAAAAATATGACACCTGTACTGAATTTTACATTGATGGCTCGAAAAAAGTTGGAAGTGGAGTAATTCAATGAAACAATGAAAAAATAATACGACTCCCAGAGTGCGCATCGGTTTTTACTGCCGAGTGTTATGCCATCTTCGAAGCTGTAGAACAAATAGTGAGAGAGAACATCAAAAACAATCATTTACACTGACTCCCTTAGTATGCTCAAAGCACTGCGCTCTTGAAATGCTGCTGATCCCATAATAGCATACGTCATGCAAAATAGAGTCACGACACAAAACATAACATTAAATTCTGCTGGGTCCCTAGCCATGCTGGAATTGTGGGTAGTGATAAAGCAGATGCATGCGCTGCACAAGCCCGAATTGGTCAAATAAAACAAGTGAACATACCGCACAGGGATTTCTTGAAGTTAATATACAGTAAACTCAGAAAGAAGATTAGGTTAAGATATATGTGGGTTTAACGTCCCAACGCGACTGAGGCTATGGGAGACGCCGTAGTGGAGGATTCCGGATAATTTCGACCACCTGGGTTTCTTTAACTGCGCTGACATCGCACAGTACACGGGCGTCTAGCATTTCGCCTCCATCGAAATTCGACCGCCAAGACCAGGATCAAACCCGCGTCTTTCGGGTCAGCAACCAAGCACCATAACTACTGAGCCACCGCTGTGGCTCCTGAACCAGGCAAAAGCTCTGACAGGTCGGAGTAGATGCGCCCGGAACGCAACTTTAAAGTTTGCGTATCTGGCTCAGAGACTCTCATACTGGTCTGTGGGTATTTACGGCAACGGCTACGGATTACAGCCATATATGTTTACGTACCTAAATCTTTCTTGGCAATACTCGGCTCAGCCGTGGGACCGCCGAGTACAGAAGCCACCGGGTTGTACAGTGAGTGAGTGATTTGATTATGCACAGCGGGTTATCAGTCAGCGCTGTGCATAAAAATAATGCACCAACTAGCCCGCATATCAGCTCTTGTTGAGTGGTTGGTAGACGAGTTATTGAGTGCGTGGATGAGTTGAGTGAGCGGGTAGGTGAACGAGTGAATGAGTCGGTGGGTGTTAGTGGGTCGGTGAGTGGGCGGCTGAGTGAGTGCTGTTAAAAAAAGAAAACTGGGCTAAATACCTCTTCCAAGTGTTTCTTCCAGTAGGGACGGGGAGCTTGTACTCTACAAACCAGTGACTGATTTGTTGGTCACTCACAAACTACAACAGCATAGGTAGGCACAATAGCCGGCGGCGTGTCGCAGTGTCGGCCTGTTGCTCTCCTTCAGATTCGGTGTCCGTCTTGCGAGAAGCTTCAGCCGAGGTCCGCGTCCCGCAACTGGCAGTGCGTTTGGCTTCCCACAGCGCCTCTTTCGGCCTCAAGGTAGTCGGCGTAAGTTATCACTGGTTTTGTTCTGTTAAATGTCTCTCTTTGGTTTTTGGCATTGCTTTTAGTTCGATACTGTACGAAGAATTCTAAACAGTATGCAACAATCCACTGTTTTCGCCTTAATTTGTTGCATAGCACAGTAATAACAACGTGTCGCGGTTCACCGAAGTGCAAAAGGTGCAGAAGTGTTGGCAGATTTGGTTCCGTGATGAGAAGTTTTACTCAACACGCCTAGTTATTATTTAAACGCCTATCAACCTAAGGTAAGTTCTAACATTTTAAAACGCGCGTGTTGGGTGTTATATATGTGTATACTCAGTGATATTCCAAAGTCAACAAATAGAAAAAGCAGTCATATATAGTGCGATGGATAAAATACTGGCCTCGCATTTAGGGGCCCCGGGTTTGATCTCAACCACTTGCCGAGTCAGGGAGTTTGTGATGAGCTATTGTACGTACATCACAGATTTTACATCACAGTTCTTGTAGATCACAGGCTGCGAGCATATTCGTCTAAAAAAAAGAAAATACGGGTGTTATACTACAAACTTGAGAGAAGGAAAAACTTACAGCACTTCTCCTTTAGTGATACAATTTTGATAGTACTAAATTTGGACGTTTCGTGCAGGCATTTTTAATCTGCACTCATTGCCGCCAGTGAGAAAGAACCTGTATTTGATGTAATCTCAAGCAGCTTTCCAGAGGAATGATCAGTTCAACATCTGTATAATTTACAATATTAAACACACACGCACACGCACACACACGCACACATACACACGCACGCACACGCACACGCACGCACGCACACACAAACGAACACTAACGGAAAGTAAAACACGACCATTGCGCTGACCGCAACAAGCCACACGCTTCGAAATGCACCTGTCAATTTCAGACGTAGGATCAAGCTTCGACACTTGCCTCACCATCGCCAGTTGTTCACCTGCAGGCTCCTTAAGCTCCGCAGTGAACTTTGGCCCGCAGCTGCGAACTTGTTGAACCGCTGTTGTAATGTCTTTCTGTCCGCCCTTGTTTGTATTTTGTGCATTGTGGTGAAGTGAGGCTTCCAAAGTCTCCTGTCTCATCTTCTGGGGTCCCGGTGAGCACATTTGTTCCTGTTATATGTTCCCACGAGTCTGTAAGATAGCGGAGGTTACTACATTAATGTGTGTTGCTAGCAGTAATACCTCCACGTCGTACATTTTCCTCGCGCTAACTAATGACTCTATGCGCGAACACTGCAACAACTCCTTTGAATTTTCAAGACACCAAGCAGAAAGTTGCAGGAAGGGAAATATCTTTCTGAATTTATTATGCAAACTAGCCTTACAAAGAGGTGATTTTTTTTCTTTATGTGTATGTGCTTGAAGGCTTGAAGGGATGATGTCTGAGAAGTCTCAAAACTACCACAAAACAATGCGTCTGCGTGTACATGAACAGCGTGGGGAGACATATTCAATACCCTTTACACAATACACTGGAAGGGGAGGTGGAATGAACGACTCCGCTGTGCCCGTTTTTCATGGCAGTATAATGCTTACGCCTTTACAGAAACAACGATCTTTTTTTTTCTGGCCCCATAAAAAAATTTCCGCTGTCTCGCGGTTGCTAGTTCGGTTTAAAGCGTTGCGCTACACTGCCAAGCTGTGATCCAGTGCGATGGTCCAGAACTTCCGCACCTTTAAGTGCAGTCTTGCAGTGCGCGAAACTTGCTCTGCAACGGCTCTGCCCTTTCACGCAGCGCTGCACCCTTGGGCTCGCGTAATGGAAGCGAACAGCTGGTAAAGTCTCCGTGGGCGTGGTTGCGTATCCTTTGAATTGAAGCCCGCTATATGTCGGCCTCTGCTTACTTGTTGACAGAGCATTTTAATGTTACGCCGAAATAATGAATACACGGAAGAAATTTTGCCGCCCGCTTAACTTAACTACAAGCAGTATTGCGACCAGGAATACAAATTATTCTACAAACTTTCATCTCATCGTCAGCACTGTCGAGGGCCAAGAGAGAAGCGTAAAAAGTGCAGCGACAATACGGAGGTAACTTGGCTCGTTTACGTTGACGCGAAGGGCGAGATGGCACACTCGGTGGTGATTTCAGCCGTGGGAAGCCTTGTTCTACAGCAGCCGTCGATACGTCGCGTCATCGTTTTCACACGACGCGAAATGTAATAGCTTTTCTGGTCACGCCTACGCTATTCAGGGACGTCGCCGAAGAGTTTTGTTATTCTACCGCAACAGATAGTCGTCATCGTGAGCAGTGGCTGCACTGGATTTGGATTCTGGGTTTGCATTTGGATGTGTAGCTTTCCTTTTGTATCGGTTTCAGCGATTAGCGTTGCTGGCGATGCACGGCAGAAAATCAGTGCGTTTCACGTCCCAAAGGTGCCCGTGCGCTATGAGAGAAATAATGGAGGGCTCTAGGTTGAGTTCGACCACTACGGGTTCTTTACCGTGCACTGACAACGCACAGCACTCGAGCGTGTTCGCATTTCGCTTGCGTCCGTGTGTGGCCGACGTTTCAGGCATTCGATCACACGACCTTGGGTGGATGTGAAAAACCCTGTGGCGGTAGTGTGGTGCACTCTGGCTGGGGCAGAGAGAGAGAGAGAGAGAGGCAGAGAAGAAAGAGTGTGCTGCCCGTGCACTCTCCTCCTCCCAGCGAGCTCGGCTACTACAGCTTGGCCAGCGACGCCTCTATTCATTCTTGGCACTCCGCGTTCCAGTTGGCGACGAAACCCCAGCTACTCCAACCGTACAAGGGATGTGCAGCGTTCCGGCGCGGGCTTCAAAAGGCACCACTGCACCGCCGCTGCTGCCGTACATTCGTTCCTGGAAAGTGATGGCCTGAAACCAGCCGCGTCGTTCGAAGTTTTTTCAGTGGTTGTGCCGCCATCTGTGGAGCTTGCGGAGAGTCGGCGCGCGGACGTTGCAGCCGACAAACTGTCTGACCGACTCAGTGGCAATCCCATTCGTTCAGCGCGGGGCTGCGCTCAGTACGCGATGAACCCGAACTGGGGTAAGTGATTTCAAAGCATTGGCATGTGCACCATTTATTATTCTGAGGCATAACAGTACAGCGATACAATATGAGAGCCTGCTCGTATTGCACCTCGAACATACCAGGGTATGGGCAGCGCTATGTTTTCACTGCCTGGAGTGTTAACGCACCTCAAATGAGCACGTGCGAAGGACGCGGCTCCGGCCTTGAATGATCAGTTATACCACGCTGCCTCTCTCTCTCTCTATCTTTCTCTCTCTATTAGAGAACTCTAGGTGCTGAGAAGTTCTAAATTACGGGAGTTTTTCTCCTCATCATTGGCGCTTCTGTTAAACTTAGTGTTCTCTTTGCATTTGGGATCAATTGCGAATAAAAACACACCGGCGCGCCTTTTCACTAAAAACAGGAAATGCGTTCCTACTGAGAAGGAGACCGCAGTCCGCGCTAACACCTCAGGTCGGGTGCTATGCTGTCGCTATCGGAAAGCGTTCAGACTTGCGATCGTCATTCGGAACGAACACTCATGTCGACTACCAAGTTCACGTTAATAATTTAAACAGTTGCTTGTTGAATTCTAAATTACCTACAGGAAAGTGCACTGCAAATTTCTAAGAAAACCGCGTGCGGCACAGTCTGATTACCACACGCGAAGCAGCACCGGCCACGATTTGGCAATTTCGCCTGGAGGGTGAGCAACTGCGCTGACTCCGACTCCGCGCAGGAGGAAAGTTTGCGAATGAGTTTCGGAATAACTTCGAATTCAAGCTTCGGCTCGGGCTTCGACAGAGAGGCAGAAAGGACAAACAAGGTGCAAAACTTGTGTGTATCAGTTAGAAAAAAACTTGCTAGTTCCAGTCCTGACCCTTTTACTTCGTCCTGTTGCGCGTTTACTTCGGATTCCATCGAATGTTTAAGGTAAGGTGTGGGGCTGCAAAATGACTGCCCCGTTGGAATGCGGAAGCCAGTAAAGAGTCACAGTTGGTCAGCCCCCGACTGTAGGCACGGCATATATATATATATATATATATATATATATATATATATATATATATATATATATATATATATATATATATATATATATATATATATATATATATATATATATATATATATATATATATATATATATATATATATATATATATATATATATATATATATAAAATTGGTTTTTGGCGAAAGGAAATGGCGCAGTATCTGTCTCATATATCGTTGGACACCTGAACCGCGGCGCAAGGGAAGGGATAAAGGAGGGAGTGAAAGAAGAAAGGCATCTGCGAGTCGGAATTTTTGTTTTTAACGCGATAGCATTAAAGGCCCCGTTACGCAGAAAATCCAGCGTCGGCGTTGTGAGCGTAAAATAACTGCCGTTGCTTTGCCAGGCGGTCCGCAGAGAGCAACCTATAAGAGGCAGGTGGGCCACCTAAGTCACGTGATCTTGCAGCGTCATCAGAACCTGCCCACCGGATAGTGAGCAAATTTCCAACCGTGGCAGGTGGCAGTTAAATTAATGATTGGTCCTCAGGAAGAGCAAGCAACCTGGGCCGCACAAGCCCCACCGACGGCAGCACCTGTCATCACAGGCCAGTTGTTCATCGCTTAACCACTGCACCACTGCGCCAGGAGGGGAATGATGATTCCCAAGCATCTATGAATGTAAAGTAGAAAGTGACCTTCTGCATATATGGGCATTAACCGTTTATGCTCTCGCGTCATCCACTTAAGGCGGAGCTCAAGTGTCTCCTCCAATTTTTTGTTATTTCTTGAAAATCCGGCAGAGTTTTTCCGGTTTTTATTGCACAAGAATTTTTTTCGTTGATATTCTTTTTCAGTTAATATTTACTGCGTATGAAAACCGATTTTTTCGGAGATGGTACATGGTACCACGCGGTGATAACATGTGCGGTCAAATGGCACTTTGGCAGTTTGTCCTGAATTTTTTTGTCAGCCCTAGTGTTTGATTTACCGGTAAATACCGCACAAATGACCGTTAATTACTGGTGAAACACTTATAACTGCTCTTGCAGAAGGAAACCCTAAGGCAATAAAAAATAGCGAATATAAATAGTGGAACCGTTGGACAAAGGCGCTATTGGAAGGTGATTCCTATCGCTAGCTGTTGCGCTAGGTTAAGCGCGACGGTGGGACATTACATGGTCTGCGCGTTGACAGCAATGGAACTGCGGCTTATAACTTTAGTGGTATCCAAAACATGGCGCTTGATCGTGACACGCGTGCGGTTCCGAGTGTGATTACATGCAGTCCTAAGCGGGTGAAGACAGCTGAACAGCACTAGGCTGCCAGACGACATTTGACGGTGAGGTGTGGCCTCTCAACCTTCAGAGGTATCTAATGTAGCGGAACAATACCTCCGAACGCACAACTGCACTGAGTGCAACTCCGAGTCGATGGTCGCCCGACCTTTTTCGGTTAAAACTTAAATTCGAAATTTGAATTGGGCGTACTTTTATCGGTTTAAGCCAAGAAGTCCAATCCCTAATTATATCTAAATAGTTTTCTTTGTTTTACTTCGAAGCGAAATGTACAGCTGGCGCCAGCAGACCAGGGGCAGAACCTTCAAAGCAGTCTATGGTGGCGGCAGCGCAAAAAAAAAAAAAAACGATTGCAACAGTGCAGGGGACAGGACCGAGCGCTGAATTTTCAGCTGTATGTTTATTGACTTGAAGACGTTAATGTCCCGGTGGCCATGGTCAAAATAAAAATAGGCCCAAAGATTGTAAAATAGACTGCACCTGTCAACGTTTCTGGCGATGCGCGAGCTCCTTATCTATGAGAGCAACGGACGGTTTGCTCACGCAGGCATCGCCCTTCTTATGGATGAGAAACACCTCGGTTCTGTCTCTTTATATGAATGCTGTTTATGCTTGAAAGGCAACCTGTGGTACCTTCACGTAGTACAGCCGCATACAGCATAATGAGTGGCTAGGTGTACAGAAGGGCCGTTGTTTTTATGCATTCTTATTCTTTCGTATGTGCGTGTTATTACGACGGAAGTGTGGCGTATGTGAGCATGTCCACGTGAACAACTACATTTATACACAACACAGGTTTCGCAATCGACGTATTCAATCGAATACTGGGCCGCGCATGATTAATTTTTGCTCTGTGAATTGAAATTTTCTTGTGAGCAGCCTACTGTTACTTGGAGCTCACTGTGCACCGATCTGAAAAAGGGAAGACCGGACTCTCGTCTCAGTTAAGCCTCTTTCTTTAATTTCATAAAAGCAAAGAATTCAGCTGGTATGAAATGTATCATTCAAAGCGTATTCGTGCAACAAATGTGAGCTCAGCTAACAGAACTATGCAGTCGTCCACACACCTGTCTATAGCACTCGACCGGCGCACCTTAGAGTAAGTACATTTGCGTCATCTACTAGTGACCTAGGGCTCGAAACGAGACCTAATCGTGCATGCGCATTCACATGGATCATGTCTAGCTCCTTATGTCTTTAAATACTATATCTGGCCACTCAGGCTGCGGTTATTGTCGTAAATTCACAACAGAGCGTGCCGCTCGAGCGCTTTAGACAGGTGTGCGGACGACTGTACAAGTAGCTTGCAATGCGTGAAAGTGCTGACTGAGTACCAGGCGGAGGAGAGGTCAGGAGAGAGCGGGGGAAGGAAGGTGAAGATGCCTTGATTTAAACTTTTACCCCGTTACTCGGCTACTGCTGCTCACTTTGTCCTCATCCTCGGCTTGCACAGTGTGGTCGGCCGCTAAAGCCTTGGTCTTCATGCCCACAATCATGTGGGTTCGCTCCGATGTCGGCAACGTCCCGAACAACGCGGGGCCTGGAGGCAAGGATGGCGGCGAGAAGACATACATCGGCCGAGCGGAACACAACGGAGATCTGATTCCAGGCAAGGTGGTGGCTTCGCACGGCTGCTGCTGTGTCGTACGCCGGCGGCGAGCACCGCTACGAAAACTACGAAGTGAGCAGAGTTTCAGTGTGGCGTATACGTTTCTCCCAATCAGCTTTTCGTGCCTGTCTCCATGTTCTGGTGCTTATCTACGCAGATGTATGTCTGTATATGCAGAATTTCCCACCTAAAGCAATTTAAAGCGAGCCAAGGATTAAAAAGAAACGGGCCTTAACATGCGTGACAGATGTAAACAGCTAACCACAGTCGTAGGTATCCGCAATCAGCCTTGGCAATTTTCCCGTCTTTCCGCGCTTACTTTTCAGCGAATACCACTGAAAGAATTAGCTGAAAAAAACCGCAGAACGCTTACTGCCTGGGGGTTCGGTGACCTGCAACACTTCCTGCCTGTCGTTCGTACGTCTGATATCCGCCGTTCGCGTTTGCGCCTTTCAGGCTGGAAGTGCATGCTCTCAGCAGGCACTGCTGAACAAAATAAGCATTCATAACCATAATCAGGGCACGACGGAGTCAACTGTGAACTTGTTACTCATAAATTGTTCCTTTATGAGAAACGGTGCCTCCGTAGGGCGGAAGCTGGCGAAGGCAACACCCCTCCTCAAGACTGGCGAGACACCAACGATTTACGCGTCCTTCAGGTCCATTGGCTGCAACTGATTTTTATGACTGAAAATTAACCAGGCGATTTTTAGATAGAGTGAGTATGCGCGTAAGTGTGCCATCTCCTCTTTGATGTGGTACGGCTGTGACGCATTCTCAATAATGCATCATCCGGGATCCTCGATCCTTCAACAGGGCCTTTATTCCAAGTGCTTGCTTTAGACTCCCGTCTGCCTGCACACGTGCTGTTGACATCTCGCATCTTTTCTACAGATCCTGGTGTTTGACGGCGCTTCGGTGCACTGGGTCGCGAGTTCCGGCGGCTCCGTTCCGGGCAGAGCCGTCGAGGGCGGCCGAGCTTCTTCCGGCGAGAAGCTATACATCGGCCGCACCCACCACGAGAGGAAGGTGACTATGGACAAGATTCAACCATCCCATGAGTGTCTGTACATCCCTTACGGCAGTTGCGAGCACCGCTATTCGGGCACAGGAGACGAGGGAGCTGCCTCAGGTATATGGGACGACGGCATCTTCTTGCGCGCGGCGGCTTCACGTTTGCCACATCACATCCTCTCCTCTCGTTTTTCCTTCCTCCATGGAGAAAATTCCATTCTATTCCAAAAACTTTTATTTCCATTAGAAATGGAGACCGCCTACTCCCTACCCCTGGCGCGCAGGCCTGGGGGAGGGGCCGGGCCTCCGCGACTAGATGCAGGCAAAGAGATGCTGGCTCTTCGCGGCCTCTACCGCCAGATGGATGGCTTTCCTCTGCATGACGGGGTCCGCGCTTTGCAGAAGGGTCTCCCAGGCTTCTCTACTATTTATTCCTTCATTTACCCCTGGCTAGTGTGTGCATTGCCAGATTATGTGGTCGAGGGTCCCCCTCTCCCCGCATTCCTTACATTTATCGTATATGTCTTCGTCTTTCAGGACGTGTGATGCTCATACCGGATTTATGTAGTTTCCTGCTTGTAATCTGCGCCAAGTTGTTGCCTCTCTGTTTCCGAGCTCTTTGTCCGGTGGAGGGACAGTTCTTCGCTGCAATCGGTAGTTTTCTATTATCTCCGTGTATATCTGTAGTCTCTCGTCAAGCTCCTTGCAATCGGGCTGCTCTGCTCTTGCCCGGAGGTAGAGATCTCGTGCTAAGAGGTGCGCCGCCTCTTTGCCTGGAACTGACGTGTGAGCTGGTGCCTATACGAGGCTAATTTTCCTATAAATTTTCCTTCCAACTAGTATTCGCACCGCTTCTGGTGCTGCTCTGCCCCTTCTGTAATTGTAGATGGCTGTTTTGCTGTCGCTTATTATGTAACTTGCCTTGGTGCCTACGGAAGCAAGTGCTATTGCTACTTCTTCCGCTACCTCTGGATTGCGGCTGCGTATTGTTGCTGCCGAGATTGGTTTACCTTGGCCATCTACTACCGAGGCTACTGCTGCTCCCAGTTTGCCGCTCGCCGCATCTGTGTATGCCACTGTCTCGCTGTTTACTTCGCTGAAGCGTTTGACTAGTGCTTCAGCTCTTTTTTCCCTCCTTTCCTTATTGAAGGTGGGATGCATGTTCTTGGGAAGCGGGTCAATCCTCAGCTGTTCCCTGATTTTTCCTGGAATATCCTGTTTCTTTTGCATGCCTCTGTCCGCCTCCAGTCCCACCATGCTTAGAATGGCCCTGCCTGTGTATGTTTGGCTGATTCTTTCCTGCCGGGTGGTCCTTACTGCTTCGGCTGTTTCTTTCCATGTATTATGGATTCCCATTGCTAGGAGTCTTTCGGTTGAGGTGCTTATGGGTATTCCGAGTGCTCGTTTGTAGCATTTCCTGATTACTGAGTCCAATTTATCTCTTCCTGAGGCCCGGATGTTTAGATATGGTGTAGCGTAGCTGAGTCGGCTGATGACGTACGCTTGTACCAGCTTAACTGGGCTCCTTTCTTTTAGCCCTCTTCCCTTGAGGGCTATTCTTCTGAATATCCCAGTCATCTGTGCTGCGTAGCCTTCCAATTTATTTATGGTTTCGTCGTTGTATCCGTTACTTTGAATGTAAATACCTAATATTCTTATTTTGTCTAGTTTGGGTACTGGTTTGTTTCCGACCATGATTTTGAGATCGCTGTCTTTTTTCAGCCTTAATGATTTGGGGTTGTACATTAAGAGTTCTGATTTTTCTGGTGAGCAGGCAAGCCCCCTAGCTGCCATGTACTCTACCACTGTATCTGCAGCCGTTTGCAGCTTGTTCTCTATTTCTGCGTCGCTACCTTTGTTTATCCAGACGTTTATGTCGTCAGCATACATGCTGAAATTTAGGTTTTTTATTCTCCCAAGTTTAGCTGGGAGACCCCTCATTGCCAGATTGAAGAGGAGTGGGGAGAGTACCGATCCTTGTGGGGTACTTCTGTTTCCTAGCTCTATTTCTTCCGATTCCAAATCTTGGTATCTTATCTTTGCCGTCCTGTCTGTCAGGAAGTTCTTTATATAATTGTAGGTTCTGCCTCCTACGCCTATTTCCTGAAGTTCTGTCAGGATTGCCTCGTGTTTGACATTGTCAAAAGCTTTCTTGAGGTCTAGATCTAGGATTGCTTTTATATCTCTCGATCGCGAGTCTATGATGTCGTGCTGGAGTCTCAACATCACATCCTGGGTGCTTAGGCCCGGCCGGAATCCGACCATCTCATTCGGCCATAGTTCATTATCTTCCATGAATCGGGTTAGCCTCGCTTGGATTACATGTTCCATTAGTTTCCCTACACACGATGTGAGAGAAATCGGCCTGAGGTTCTCAAGCTTAGGGGGCTTGCCCGG